>JAAAKG020167672.1:0-21220 GCA_010014905.2 Druon quercuslanigerum | reverse complement strand
TACATTTTCAAACTAAGTGATGAATTTTTTTTAAATTACGAATCTTCAACAAAAAAATTAATTTTTGATTAAGTAGTAGAGCTTTTAACAAAGTAGTTGAATTTTCAACTTAAAATATCAATTTTCTATCAACTAGATAAATTTTCAACAAAATAGTAAAATTTTCAAGTAAGCAGTTAATTTTCAATAGAAAAGAATATATTTCTACCAAAAAAAATGTTTTTCAAGAAAATAGTAAAATTTTGAATAAAACAGTTACATTTTCAAAATAAGTGATGTTTGTTTCTAAATTATGAATCTTCAACAACAAAGTTTTTTTTGATTTAGTAGTTGAGCTTATAACAAAGTTGTTGAATTTTAAACTAAAAATATCAATTTTCTATCAAGTAGATTAATTTTCCACCAAAAAAGATAAGTATTCAACAAAATAGTAAAATTTCCAATGAAGCAGGTAATTTTTAATAGAAAAAATTAATTTTCTACCAAAACAGAGAATTTTTCAAGAAAATAGTAAAATTTTGAATAAAACAGTTACATTTTCAAAGTAAGTGATGTTTGTTTCTAAATTATGAATCTTCAACAAAACAAATTTTTTTATGTAGTAGTTGAGCTTTTAACAAAGTAGTTGATTTTTCAAGTAAAAATATCAATTTTCTATCAAGTAGAATAATTTTCTACCAAAAAAGATAAATTTTGAACAAAATAGTAAAATTTTAAATGAAGCAGTTACATTTTCAACCGAACTAATAAATTTTTAACTTAAATTATTAATTTTCAATCAGCAAAGGAATTTTTGATTAAGTACTCGAGTTTTGAACCAAGAAGTTGAATTTTCAGCTGAAAAAATCAACTTTCAAGCAAGAAGATTAAGTTTCTACAAGAAAAAAGGAATTTTCAACAAAATAGTAAAATTTTTAATAAAACAGTTACATTTAGCACTAAAATTATGAATTATCAGCAAAAATAAATAAATTTATAATAGGAATTTATAATAAAATATTTAAGAATTTTAATAAAACATTATAAGAAGAGATCAATTTAAAGTAAAATTATTAATCTTCAACCAACAAAATGTACTTTTTATTAAATAGTATAGGTTTTAACCAAGTAACCGAATTTTGACCAAACTTGATTAACGCTCATCGAAAAGAGTAATCATTGATATTAAGATTTTAAATAAGAAATAGCTGTATTTAAAAAAAAAACTAATTTTCGAGAAAATACTTGAATTTTCAACAAAAGGACGAACTTTCAAGCATGAAGATTACTTTTACGTCAAAAAAAAACAAGTCCAAAAGTACAAATTATCAACAAAAGGGAATAGCCGATATTTATTATTTAAAAAAAGATTATTATTTTTAATCAAAATCAGTGTAATTCAACCAAAAAGAAAAAATTCTCAGCAAAAAAGTTTAATCCTCATTCAGAAATAATTTTCATGTCTGTAAATTGGTAAGTTTTACTGACTTATCATTAAAAAATAGCTGATTCATAGCTAGAATTAGTTCCTAATTGATTGTTTCAAAATGTACAGAGAACCGAACAGTTGCATTTTTCACTAAAAAAATCAATTTCTACCAAAAGAGATTAATTTTTAAAACCAAAAAGACGAATTTCTAACCAAAAAAGAATAATTAGTAGAAAATCACTAAATAATAACTATAATTTAGTCACTAACTTATATTATAGTAAAGGTGTTAATTGATTCAAATTTAGAGAGAACCTAGAAGTTATATTTTCAACTAAAGAGATCGATTATTAAATGCTATGATGAACCTTCAACTAAAATAGTTAAATTTTCATCAAAAAAATTGTCAAAAAAATAATGAAATTTTTAGTTAAACATATAAACTTTTAACGTACATGGTGAATCCTCGACTGGAAAAGTTAAATTTTTAGTAAAAAATGCAACTGTTAACAAAAGAAACGAATTTTTAAACAAAATAGTTAGATTTTTTAACAAAAGAAATTAATTTTAAATCAAAAAAGATTTTTTAGCAAAAGAGATTAATTTTAAATAAAAAAATAGTTTTTGTTCAAGAAAGTGAAGCAAATATCTAAGAAACCATTAAATCAGCATACATAACATTCTAGAGAGACTGGTATGCTGTAGAATATTTTACTAACAATCAAAATAATCTTAAACTTTCTCAAGCATTCCAAAACAACAGAGAATTTGATGAAAATGTTAGGTATTACAGAATTTAATATTAGTCATATTACAAGTTTCAAAATGGAGGAATTAGAATTTCATATGAGCATCATTGTTATGAACTCCATGCGCAAATTCCAAAAAAAAACATCTGTTTTGTTATTTATTGCATATATGTTTTTTTTATTTTGATAACACATGTTAGATATTTTGAAAAGTTATTGCGTAAAATACTAAAAAAATATTTTTTCTTATTTATGAACCATCAACGAATGTATGTGAAAGGGGGTATTTGGAAATACATTTTTTATTCATTTTTCAATTTTAATTTATTTTCAATTCACTTTTAGTTCAGAGTTCTTAATTTTAGTTGAAAATTCCTAATTTTAGTTGAAAATTGATAATTTCAGTTAAAAAATCAACTTTTTGTTTGAAAATGAACTTTTTTATTTAATATCTGTATTTTCGCTTAGTAAATTCAACTGTTTTATAGAAAAATCGACTTTCTTCCTTGAAAATTCAACTATCTGGTCTAAAAATCCAATTATTTTTTTTGAAATTTCAACAGTTTTGTGAAAAATTTTATTTTCAAAATTGAAGCTTATTGCCTTTCAATGAAAATTTAACTATTCTACTACTTAATTAAAAATTATGCATTTTGTTGAAAAATCGTCGTTTTTTGTAGAAAATGAATTTTTTCTTTAAAAATGCATTGGTTTTGTTGAAAATTAATCTATTTTGGTTGAGGATTCCAATATTTTCTTAAAAATTCGTCTTTTTCGTTTAAGTTTAATTGGGTTTTTATTAAAAATTAAAATCGTTTTTTATTGAAATATCTAATTTCGGATTTTTTTATTGAAAATTCATTTTTTGAGGTTGTAAATGTAACTTCTTGATGTAACTACTTTCTTAAAAATGTATTTGCTTAGTTAAAGATTCAATAATTCAGTAGAAATTTCATCTCTTTGGTTAAAAAATGACAACTTTGTTGAAACTTTCTTTTTTGGCGTAGAAGTTAATTTTTCTAACATTAATTTTAACTATTTATTTAAAAATGAACCTTTTTATTGAGATTTGATATTTTTTGTTGGGAAATTTAACTATGTTGCATGGAAAATTATTAATTTTATCTTGTAAATTCAAAAATTATATTGAAAATTCTACAATGTGGTAGAAAATTCAACTGTGTTCTAGAAGATTCATGTTTTTATTAAAAATTAATTTTCACAAATAAAAATTTAAATCCTGCAATTTTGTTAAAATTGATTTTTTAGTTTAGAAATTCAAATGGTTGATTAAACACTTAGTTAGTTAAAAATTAGTATTTTGGTAGAAAATTAATCTTGTTGGTTGAAAATGCAATTTTTTTTTTAAATTTATCCAATTTGTTGAAAATTTCTTTTTTGGTGAAAAAATGTATCTTTTTTTTGAAAATTCCTACTTTTCAATATAAAATTAATCTTTTTGTTGAAAATTAATCTACTTAATTGAAAGTCTAATTATCTTATCAGACACTAAACTCTTTTTTAGAAATATCGTCTTTTTAGCTGGAAAATTGCACCATTTGATTCAAAATTGATGAATTTTAAGAACTCGTGTTGCATAGTAGAAAACTAATCTTTTTTGTTGAAAATTCTAAAATTTCAATAATTTTTTTTTCTTTATTGACTGAAAAATCTTTCTTTGTTGAAGATTCAAGTATTTTATTGAAATTTATTCTTTTCTGGTGAAATTCAATTGTGTTTTATTTAAGACTGTCTAGTCGTCCCTAAAAATGCGGGGAGTTGGAAAAGGGAACGGACTTGTCATCCCCAATTCCTGGACGACGAGATACTTCATTTATTTAAAATAAAAATATTATTGTAACATTCATACTACTATATTTTTTATTAAAAAATAATCTGTTCAGGTTGAAATTTCAAGTCCTTGGTTCCAAGATGAACTAGTTTATTAAAATTCGTTTTTTTTTAAGATTCACAATTTTAGTTGAGTATTCAACCTTTCGGTTGAAAATGAACTTTTTTGTGAAAAAAAAACAACAAATTTTTTGGTTGCAAATTCAACTGCGTTGTCGAAATTTCAACTATCTGCTCAAAAATTCTATTTTTTTATTTAAAATTTGACTGCTTTGTGAAAAATACACTTTGTTAAATTAAAAATAATTGTCTTTCAATAAAAATTTTACTATCTAACTACTTGATTAAAAATGTCTGCAATTTGTTGAAAATTCATTTTTATGTCGACAATATTTTTTTCAAAAATGCAACTGTTTGATTGGAAATTCAACTATTTAATTGAAAACTTAAGCATTTTGTGAAAAATCTCTTTTTTTGTAAACAAAAAAACCTTGGTTAAAATTGAAGAATTTGGTTCAAATTTTTTTTTTTTGAGTATAAATGTTTTTGTTTAAATATGTAATTATTTGATTGAAAATTAAAATTTTTTGGTAGTAATCTCGTTTTTTTAGCTTAAAAAAATTATTATTATTATTTTAAATTTAAACTACTTGCTTAAATGCTGAACTTTCTTAATTGGTAAGAAATAGTGATATTTTACCGAAGTCCCTACCCCTCCAATATTCTTACTTTATTTTTGGATGATCCCTAAATAAATCCACGAAAAAATTTCAATAGATAAAAATTAACATACCTTGAGTACATATGTAACTAATAAAGAAATTTTAATTTTTTTAATACTGTTTCTTAAATGCTGACAGGTGTGGCCACGTCTTCAAATTAAATCATTTTTTACAATCAATGATTATCCAAGATTCATCCATTTTTGTACTGCTTAATAGCCTATGATTTTTTAAAGTACTTTTTAGCAAAATGGTACACTACCGTCGAAAATTATGAGATCGATTGACACAAGCACTATTAAAAATCACTGCCGGCTTAAAAAAAATTCTAGGTTTTCTACAATTTTGTACCTCAACTTCAACTTTTAGCATGACTTAGGAAAATTATTGAAAAAATCTGAGAATTATGCGACATACAGCCTGAAATTTTATCTTTAATTGAAGCCAAAGAAACTTAAGAAATCTTCATCGGTTCCGAAGATACGATTAAAAATGTTCAATCATATCTGAGTTGAGTTTTAGTCGTTGATCACGGTTCTCGGCCGGTCTGCTGCTCGCCTCCTTCGTTGAGGCAGGACCGAATAGGCCACGCACAGAGGTGGTGCTTTATTGTGGCTTTATTTTGAAATTTTGATCATCGAAAAATTAAATAATGAGCGAGTTGTTTGTGTAAGAATAATGTTTGTGTACAGGAAAATAATACACTACTTATTAGAAATTAAAAATATAATTTTCATTACACCTACGCAATGTTTTGTATTTAATTTTTTTTTAAATTCCATTATTATTCACTGTTAATATTTTTGAGTGTTTTTTATATAAATAATTTATTTAGAATTTAGCTGCTTCATTCGTTTAAAAAATAGTTTACTCTCGTAACAATATATCTGCAATTTTTATTAATATTCTAGTTGATACAAAGTTTAAGAAATAAAAAAAAAAACAATTCCTTATTTTTTTATTCTTTAATATGGGGATACTTCTAAATTTAAATAATTGTAAATAATTTAAAAAAAACAATGAATAATTAAAAAAATTTACAATAATTTGAAATAAAAATTACTGATGATATTATATTTTCAATTTCTAATAAGTAGTTTATTGTTTTCCTTTACACAAACATTTTTCTTACACAAACAACTCGCTTATTATTTAATTTTCCGATGAAAAAAATTACAAAATAAAGCCACAATCAAGCACCACTTCTGTGCGTGGCCTATTCGGTCCTGCCTCAACGAAGGAGGGGAGCAGCAGACCGGCCGAGAACCGTGATCGTCGACTAAAACTCAACTCAGATACGATTGAATATTTTTAATCGTATCTCGGGAACCGATAAAGATTTTTTAGGTTTCTTTTGCTTAAATTAAAAATAAAATTTCAGGCTCTATGTCGTATAATTTTTAGATTTTTGCAACATTTTTCCTAGGTCATGCTAAAAGTTGAAGTCGAGGTAGAAAATGTTAGAAAATCTAGAATTTTTTTTTAAACCTATCAGGTGCTGTATTCTCTTCAGAAGATCAAAAATAAATCTGTCTAACACTACTAGACGTAAAATTTCATAGGCTTTCTAACTGTTTTTTTAAAAATCCCCTGTCATCTTTTTTCGCTGAGTTATCGTGGTTCAAATCCAGCAGTGATTTTTAATAGTGCTTGCGTCAATCGGTCTCATAATTTCCGACGGTAGTGTACTCTATTTAATTTTACATTTATAATATGATACTAAAAATATATTATGGGGGTATGAATGAATTAATTATATACTAATAACTAAATTAAATGTTTAAACCTTCCATAATTACCTTAATTCATGGGATAGGCTTATTCCAGTAGAATTTCTAGAACACTTTCATTTGAATATGCACTGAGCATATTTCGCAGCTTCTCAAGTATAATACAATAATCCTGCGATAATAGGTGGTTTCTATGAGAGGTGCCATCCAACGTTTAATTTGCTATTTCCTCTGAAGCCTGGTGTTGAGCGACGAAATTCCATTCACACGCTCAACATTACGAATTCCTTTGTTAAACATATTTTTTTAATTAGCATTTGGCTCTGTAATTTTTTATTTTTTCTGCCTTTAATTTTTTTAATTGATTTTTTTGTAACCATTAAAACGAACGCGCTGCGTCCGAGCCAAACCCACTGGACTGATCAATAAGGCTCATCAAAAAAACTTAACATTTTCATATTATTTTCTCTTTTTAAAATTTTTTAATTTATATTATATGACATTTCAGCCACGGATAGGGGCTGAAACTTAATTTAATTTACATACATTGTTATATAATTTTATAATTAATTCATTTTTTTCTTTGTTGATTCAGAATCAATGTATTTAGATTATTATATAGTCAAAAATGTCTAAAATTGATCATCCAAAGATAATACATTTCTAAAAATTACTAACATTAAAAATATTATTATTTATTTAATTACAATTATTAATATTTTATTAATACAAAAATTAAATAAAAAGACTTCCTCCAAGAAATTGAGGTAAAAAACACTTACAACTCAATTAAAGGAAATCGTAAAATATTCATAAGCAAAATCTATAGATTGGAACGAATCACTAGTTTAGTGTCTCTGTTTAAAATTTTTTATTTTGAGGTTGAAAAATAATCCATTTTCCCAAGAATAATTTTATGCAAAAGAACATGAAAAAGATTCAATCATTAAAAAAGCTTTTTTCTCCCTCGTTTTTTATTTTCAGTTGATATTTATGTCTCTAATGAGCCGGAAAGTGAGATAATTTGGAAATCTGTTTTTTAATGATTGAATCTTTTTCATGCTCTTTTGCATAAAATTATTCTTGTGAAAATGGATTATTTTTCAATCTCAAAATAAAAAAATTTTTATGTACTTTTTTAATTTAATTTTTAATTTAACAAAAATGTTTCCCTTCTCGGTACCATATAACCTCTTATCTCTAATTAAAATTTTCTTTTAATCGTAAATTTCAATAAGAATCTTAATAATATCGTTAATTAATTAACATAAAATATATTCTCGTAAAAAAAAGAGAGGAAAGTCATTTTAATAAAAAATCTTTAGTATAAAATTTAAACGAATAAATTAACGTTGTGTATTCTATTCTGGCATATTTAGCCAAATTTGAATTTTCTCCTCCGGCGTATGTTTCTCTTCCGGAAAGAGAAGGACCTAACCTCATTTCTTCAGCAGAAATCGCCATTAATTTTTTTTTCTATTCAAACATACTATGACTGAAAAATCAGTCATTTTCATTCACAAAACAGTCAATAGAATAAATGATTTTTCTGCTATAAAAAGTAGCCAAATTATTTCTAAATTTAAAATCTTCATTAAATTTCTACAATTTAATACCTAAATTAATAAAATTATTCATAAAGGACTGGTTAACAAATTCAAAATGACTCATTTGATAAATGAAAGTTACAGTTTAGATGATTCAAAATTGCGGATTCTGTCAGTGGACGTTATTAATCTTTTTTAAGTTATGCAACTGTTTTTTATTTTAAATTAAAATTTTTCGTGTTGAAAAATCAATCATTAAATTTTTTGTCGAGAATTTATGCTTGTTTATTGAGAATTGTACTACTTGGTTAAAAGTTAAACTAATTTAAAAAATTTATTTTTCGTTAAAGATTCATCATTTTTGTTAAAATATTCATATCTTTGGTGAAAATTCAAACTGCTTTATTAAAAACTTATTTTTAATGCTTTTTTTTATCCAACTATTTTGTTGAAAATTGAACTACCGTGTTTAAAAATTGGAGTTTTCGTTGAAAGATTAATAATTTCAATTGAAAATTCAACTACTTTTTGACATATTTTTATTTGTTTTTGCAAATTGATCTTTTTTATTTGATAAGTCAACTTTTATGTTAAAATTTCACGTATTTTGTTAAGAATTTGTATTTTTTAGTAGAAAATTTATCTTCTTTGCGAGTTTTTTTTTTAATTTAACTATTTAAAAAAATGCAAATACTTTCCTGAAAGTGAAATTGCTTTATTGAATATTTATTCTTTTGGTTAATTGCTCATGATTTAGTTGTAAATTAATCTTAAATGGAAATTCAACTTTCTAGATAAACTTTACTAAATAATAATAATAATAATAATCATAATAAATTTAACTAAAAATTCGTGTCTTCGAAAATTAATCTTCTTTGCGGAAAAATTATTTGCTTTGTTTAAATTCAACTATTTTTGTTTGGAAATTAAAAATTTAAACTTTTCAGCTAAAAATTCGTCTTTTTTGTAGAATATTAATTTTGTAGTCGAAGATTTTTCATTTTACATTGAAAATGCGCCTTTTTGGTTAAAGACTGATCGATTTGATTAAAAATTCGTTTTTTTTTTAAATTATTCTTTTTGCGTAAAAATTCTTTTCTATATTTAACTTTAACTACTTTTTGTTTGAAAATTCATGTACTTGGTTGAAATATAAACTTTTTGAATGAAATTCGTATTTTTTTAAAGAAAATTAATCTCCTAGCTGAAAACCCCTTTTTTAATTCAACTACTTTTTGACAAAAAAGTCAATTACTTGGTTGAAAGATAAATTTTTAGGATAAAAATTCGTCTTTAAAAAAAATCTATCTGCATGGTTGAAAGATGAACCATTTTGTTAAAATTAATTTTTTTGGTCAAAGATTCATAATTTTTGTTAAAATTTTATCTCTTTAGTTGCAAAAGCGATCTTACTGAAAATTCTTTGTATCGACAAATAATATTGTTTGCGGAAAAATTCTTTCTTTTTTCAAATTCAACTACATTTTTTTTTTAAATTCATCTACTTGTTTAGAGGTTGAAATTTTCTAATAAAAAATCGTCGTTTTTTTTCAAAATTAATTTTTGTGGAAAAAGATTTATCAGTTTATTTAAAAATTTATATCTTTCGTTAAAAATTATATTTTTGTAGATAATTTTTTAACTGATAATTTGACTATTCCATGTTTGGTCAAAATTTATATTCTTAAGTTAATAATTCAACTTTTTGCTTAAAAATGCATGTATTGCGTTTAAACTTATTTTTCTTTAGTAGAAAATTAATCTTCTTTGTGGAACAAATCTTTTTTAATTTAACTACTATTTGCTTGAAAATTCAACTACTTGGTTGAAAGTTAAGCTATTTTGTTCAAAATAAGTTTTATTAGTTGAAGACTAATAATTTTAGTTAAAAATTCACCTCTGTCGTTACAAATTTAACTATTTTATTAAAAACTAGTTGTTTAAATATTAAAAATTAATTTCGGTTATTAAAAGTTTAACTACTCCATTTTAAGTTGAAAATTTAACTTTTTAGTGTACTAGATAAAAGAAACTTTTCTTTCCCATATTAAAGTACATTTCCCTTCGAGACAAGACAAATTTTCTTGGATCATAAAAATATTTTATTGTAACTTTCGACATTTTGATGAAATAAAAAAAATCTTGGTTCCGGCTTGATTTGATTCGAAGCATACTAAAAATTTTTTTTTTTTGCCTAAAGAAACGGCGTCAAAATGTACTAAAACAAAATATAATCATAATTGGTTCATGTTGAGCGATACGAATATTGGAATCAATTCCATTTTTTCAGTTTCCACATTCATCAAGAGAGCAAACATAAATAAAGTTGAAATTGAGTTTGCATAAACAAAATATCTTCAAACAAAAATTGACTTCCTAGTTTATTCTCTGCATAATTTATAATTTCTTTAATGTAACTACCCCTAAAAGAATGGCATTTCTATTTTTATTTTCAATTTAAGCGATATCATCTCTTCCATGTTTAGGAGACTCAAATAAATCAAAAGACCCTTGTCAAAATCACCCCGGATACATTAATATAACCTACTTTTCAAACTTGATACCACTGATCGAGGTTGTAATAATTGTAGAGTCACGTTTTGGACATAAAACATATGTATTCTATATGTCGGAAACCAAGCAACTTCTGAAGAGAATTCCCTTGATACGAACAGAGAGAAGGGCATAATCTGCGTTAGACTTTTTTTCCACGCTTGCAGAACTTTTTCGAAAATTTCAGCGATTTCGCTCTCAATATAGGCTTTCCCTACTTTCTCCACGCAGAGGGTACTTTTGAAACAAAAATTTAATTAAAACAAGAAATTATAAGTGTATGCAGGTTAGAAATTTGCTTGAAAAGCTTGATAATTACGTGATGAGAATCTGATCGTTAAAACCGAAGGAGCTTTAACGAAAGAGAATTCACAATCACCAAATTACAGTTGTCGATGCTGTGACATTTAATTTTAAAAGGTCTGTGCACAAATATGGCGAAAATACGAATACCGAGCTTGTAACTAGAATTATTTCAAAATAAAGTGAAAGAATGCATTGAAATTTTCACAAATGAGGAAAAGTTTAATAGAAAATATAAAAAAATAAATAAAAAATGTATAGGAGAACATTAAAATGAATCATTTTTTGATCATAGATTCATATTTGGACATTATTTTGTGCTTGTCTAAAGCTGTTCAATTAATTAAAAAAATGTATTACAAAACATTTTGTATCTTTTTTATGTTTCAATTTCGTATTTTTAAAAACAGAAAATAGTGTCCAAACACCCTTTTTTATTAAATTTTTACATTTTCAGAGATAAGCAAAATTTAATTGTGGAAAAAAATTATTTCGAAAAATGCGAAAAAGATTTAGAAGCTTTTTAATAATTTTGAAAGATTTCGAGAATAAATTTTTTTAAGATTTCCAGGAAATATTTAACTGATTTAGATTTAATTTAAGTATTAGAATAAAAAAATTTGTTTGTTAAGATATTAATTACAGTTTTTGTTAAGATTTCATCTTTTTGATTTAAAATTCAAGTATTTGGTTCGAAATTCACCTTTTTTTTAAAAAAAAGCTTTTTTCTACGCTTTCAGAACTTTTTCGAAAATTTCAGGGATTCCGCTCTCAATATACGCTTTCCCTACTTTCAGCCTTCTGGATAACTGTCGCTGATAGATATAGGTTATTCTCCACGCAGAGGGTACTTTTAAAGAAAAAAAAATATAATTAAAAAAGAATATTTTCTTAAACTAATTTCTTTTAGTAAAGATTATGTTCATTACCTTTAAAATAAGAAATTATAAGTGTATTCAGGTTCGAAATTTGCTTGAAAAGCTTGATAATTACGTACTGAGAATCTGATCTTTAAAACCGAAGGAGCTTTAACAAAAGAGAATTCACAATCAACAAGTTACAGTTGTCGATTCTGTGACATTTAATTTTAAAAGGTCTGTGCACAAATATGGCGAAAATACGAATACCGAGCTTGTAACTAGAATTATTTCAAAATAAAGTGAAAGAATGCATTGAAATTTTCACAAATGAGGAAAAGTTTAATAGAAATTATAAAAAAATAAATAAAAAATGTATAGGATAACATTAAAATGAATCATTTTTTGGTCATAGTTTCATATTTGGACATTATTTTGTACTTTTCAAAAGCTGTTCAATTAACTTAAACAATGTATTACAAAAAATGTTCTTTCGTTTTT
This sequence comes from Druon quercuslanigerum, assembly GCA_010014905.2. Taxonomy (NCBI): domain Eukaryota; kingdom Metazoa; phylum Arthropoda; class Insecta; order Hymenoptera; family Cynipidae; genus Druon; species Druon quercuslanigerum. The sequence goes on along the minus strand of JAAAKG020167672.1, from coordinate 8,999 downwards.
CTGTTTGAATTTCATATCTTTTTAAAAATGGAAAATATTGTTCAAATACATTTTTTTTACATTTTTTACATTTTCAGAGATAAGCAAAATTAAAGTGTGGGAAACACTTATTTCGAAAAGTGCGAAAAAAATTTAGAAGCTTTTTAATAATTTTGAAAGATTTCAAGATACAATTTTTTAAAGATTTCCAGGAAAATTGTATTGTTTTAGATTTAATTTAACTATTAGAATAAAAAAAATTATTCGTTAACAAAGCAATTACAATTTTTGTTAAGATTTCATATTTTTGATTCAAAATTCAACTATTTGGTTCGAAATTCAACTTTATTAAAAAAAGCTCTTTTTCCACTCTTTCAGAAATTTTTTACAAATTTCAGCGATTTCGCCTTCAATATACGTTTTCCCTACTTTCAGCCTTCTGGATAACTGTCGCTGATATATACGGGTTATTCTCCACGCAGAGGGAGCCTTTGAAAAAAAATTTAATTAGAAAAGAGTATTTTCTGAAACTGATTTCTTTTAGTAAAGATTAGGTTCATTACCTTTAAAGCAAGAAATTATAAATATATGCAGGTTAGAAATTTGCTAGAAAAGCTTGATAATTACGTGATGAGAATCTGATAGGTAAAACTGAAGGAGCTTTAACGAAAGAGAATTCACAATCACCAAATTACAGTTGTCGATGCTGTGACCTTTAATTTTAAAAGGTCGATGCACATATGTGGGGAAAATACGAATACCGAGCGACTATTACCATTTTTAATAAAATGGAGTAATCACCTGTCACAAAATTGTCGTATGTTATTGTTAGGTGACCGCTAAAAAAATTCACGATAAAATTTTATTTAGAAATAATTACGTAACACAACCCCTTATCAAATAACAAGTTTCAGTGTAATAATGAGGGCTGACGCAATTCCAATATACTCTAAGAATTTTATGTTGCTTCTCAAACGTGATGCATCTAGTTGATTAATTCATGAATCTCCTTACTGATTTGATCAAGTGACACTCTTCTGATTTATCAAAACTATGAGAGAGTGGATAAAATTATCTTTATTCTCTTGGTGGATTTAGAAATTGGGTTATATCTGTAAATAAACCAGGTCATTTATTTATAATTTTGGTATAATCGACTTATGGATTACTCAGATATGTAAAACTAAGAATATATTATAATATGATTAGAAAGCCACCTTTTAGCAGTTCTAATATATTAAAATATTTTTTAATAGTTCAGAGTCACAGAATTGTGCAAACAGGAGTTTAAATAACGTTTTTTGTTAATAATTAAAGAAACCCAAGAAATTAATTTAAACCAAAATGCATTTTTATAGATATAGGGAATAAATTCTGCAGATCTGAATTTTTTAAACATTAGTTAGGACCGGTAGTAGTATCATAATTCCTTTCTTCCGGCTTTAAATTTACGCATCCATGTTGCCATTAAAAATTCATGTGAACCACAAACCCGGAAGGAAGGAATCAATAAACAGTATATACTAAACCCTAAATTAATAAATAAGAGCATCATATTTTGCAAATCTAGTACGTTAACCACTCTTTTTAATTAGTTCTTATCTGAAGGAAAATTATTCATTTTTTTAATGAGGCAATTTTCCTGATGCCTCGAGGCAAATAAAAAGTGATAGAGGAGACAGTTCATTTTTTCCAGCAATCAAAAATGTTTTCCTAGTAAAATTAGAATATATATCACTTTAAAGAAAAATATATTCCTGTCGCATAACCATTTTCTTTAAGTAAATACCACTTCATCTTCAGATTCAAACAACTAATCTAAATTTTTCAAGAAACTCAACTACAGTAAATATATATAGTGGCACATAATTTATACGCAATAGACATCAGCAAAAAATATAAAAGTCTCTTTTATTTTAAATTATAATAATAAAATCATTGCCATAAAAATTTGTTCATATCCAAATTATACTCAAAGCTTGAACTAACTTGAAATGAAAGGAATCATAATTTTTAGAAAATTAGATCATTACAGTTTTTATGCATTCGTATTACAAAATCGCAAATTATGCAAGCATGAAATTAACAAATTAAATATTTTCATGCTTGAAAATTTTAGAAATGTAGCATGCTTTAATTTGAAATTGTTTCATAGTAGAATATTTCGGGGTTTAATTTAAATTTATACATATTTAATTTTGAGAGCATGCGATTTTCCTGGTCACGTTAAGATTTATATATATATATGTATATATTTATTTATAATCCCTTTTAAACTTTAATTTTAAAATATATCATGCAGAATATTCACTCTAACTTTTAGTAATTTTTGATTATAAATGAAAAAAGTGTCATTTTTTTTAAGAAATAAAGTTTTTTCAGAATAAATTCTATTCATCTATATAGTTTTATTGAGCACATCGCCTATTTTCGCTTTTTTATGAAATATTTATAACTTTAAATAGTTTTTAAATTTTTGTGCTCTGCTACCAAAATTTGAGGCAAAATCCAAAAGTTTAAACTTTAATTTAAACATAAATGCTTCACACTGATTAAAGTTGGAAAAACGTGTAGGGTGAAACAAAAATTTTTTTTTTGTATTAAACTCGCATTAAGTTTGTATTAAAAAGCCACTACTGTTTTCTTAACGCTTTACACATTTTGTCACTCTTTTTGGATCAAAATTTGTAATTTTGGAAGTTTTCAACCCATTCGAAGAGTTTGAAAATGAAAAAAAGGTTTTCGGAATTACAACCAGAAAACATTTGACTGAATGAACAAAATTTTAATGTTGGTTAAATCAAGCCTAGAATATGATTATTTTCTGGACAACAAAATATTTTGGTTGATCCAAGTAAAACTTGTGGTCAGTTTATGGAAATATTTTGATGATTCAGGAGAATATTTTTGGGAATTTAAATAATTTTTTTGCTTGTCTATGAATGGGATTTGGTTCATCTAACCATAAACCATACATTGTTTATTGTATTCAAAAATCCGTGATGTTGATTTAGCAAAAAATTAATCATGCAATCATAGTTAATCATACAGATTCGAGCAGTTTTGCGTATTTTTCATATAATCACTTATTCCCGAACTTTTCTGTTTCCGGATTCCTTATTTTGCTAAAGATCACCGGGATGCTAACGGATAACATTTTTATGTTTTCTTCATGACACTACTAACTCTAACGCGTTAACTGCTATTTTGAATTAGAGGGCGCGATCGTACCAAGTGCGCATGCGACGTACATCTTTTGCTTCATTCTAGTGAAATGCTCTCCTAAAATTTTTGATAGATGCACCCAAAAATTTCTTTGAATCAATTTCAATTCAATCTTTGATTGATTGATGAAAACGAATTTGGCCAACTGAACCGAAATCTTTTCTGGAATCAACCGAATGCGGTAAAAAACCCGATTTTGTTGAATGTTGAATCAACTCTTTTGTTCGAGTTTAGTGCACCAGTGAAGTAAAGACACTAGGTGAGAAAAAAGAACGACTCCAAGTTCTAGTCATCATCATCGATGATTATGTTTGAGCTCTAAGAGCGACAGGTCGTTCGGAACAATTCAAGACGAGATTGCACCGAAACAGTATTTTTGCATGCTGTACAGTGTGGAATGCACATGTGTGTATTGTATAACACGTGCCTACATACACAGTAGGAACAGTTTGTATGCAATATAGCATGGGGTGGCTAAAAAGAAGCGGTAGGGCCATTCGATGGCAGCTGTTCCACATTTGAAGGATGGATTCTTCGGGCTTTGTGGCTGTGACAAAGACTCTCTTTTACAAAAGACCGACCCAGCGAGTCTTTCACTGTCTCTCCCAGCTCGAACACAAGCATTCAGGATAGTCGACGGAATAACGGCGCGAGCATGCTCGTGCATTACCTCCTCGTGCAAAACCTACATCAGTTCACAGCATGTTTAGTCACTTTAGCTTGCTTTAGCCCACAGTTTTCTCTCATGAACATTTTCAAGTGTCAAGAATTCAAGATCTGACTTATTGCAACCCCAGACAATCATTTTTTCCTAGGACCTTTCACTGCATTGAATATACAGGGTGTCCTGGATTCAAGTGTCCGTACTTATATGACTGAATAAAATTTTTTAAAATAAATCGAAAATTCCTTTTCTAAAAATCAGTTGAAGGTTTAGTTTTTGAGTTATAGAATATTCAAGCTGGACCAATCAGGAGCGCGGTAAAAGCAGTCGTGCGTGTGTGAGTGGGAGTCCAACGTAGTAGAGGGTCTGCTGTTTGCCCGTCGCTAACCCTACCTCGGCTCTCGCTTCACAAACACTGTGTTGAACTCTCGCTCACGTACACACGTCTGTTTATAGAGGACTCCAGATTGGTACAGCATAAATATTTCATAACTCAAAAACTAAAAATTCAACTGATTTTTGGAAAAGGGATTTTCGATTTATTTTTTTTATTTCTATACAACTATATAAGTCTGGACACTTAAGTCTGGGACACTCCCTGTATTGACTATATTGACATTGGGAACATTATTTATTTAAACATAATTGCAGCAATAGAATACGTGACGCATTTTTTTCATTCGGTCAAAAACCTGGGTGAGGGATTTAAAAAAAATGTAACGAAAGGAATGTATTCCGAAGTAAAAAAATCCATTAACAACGGCAGTTAGAATAAAGTAAGTAATTTTTTTCAGGAATTTCATTTTAAACAAAAAGATGAGAATTACACAAAAAAGTTGACTTCTCAATCAAGTAGTTAAATTTCAAATAATAAGATGTGTTTTTGAATACGGAATATTAATTTTCTACTAAAAAATATCAATTATCAAAAAAATCTATTTCAAACCAAAGAGTTGATTTTTCAACCAAGAAGATAAGTGTTCTACCAAGAAAGACGAATTTTCAACAGAATAAATGCTCTTTAAATAATTAGTTGAATTTATGAACGAGAATATTAATATTCAACCAAAAAAGAAGAATTTTCAACAAATTAAATAAATTTTGATCTCAATAGTTAGAAGAATGGATGAGATGTTAGTCCAGATTTTTTTCGTTAAAATTTTTTTTAATTGAATAGTAATTCTAGTTTAGAAAATTACTTGTTTAATAGCAAGAAGAATATTCTACCAAAATATTTAATTCTGCATCAAACAGTTTAATCTTCTACCAAATTGTTGAATTTTCAAACTAAAAAGACGAATTTTATACAAAACGGTTTGATTTTCATCTGAAGAATATGAATTTTCATTAAAAAATGTTATTAATAACCAAGCAGTTGAACCTTTAACTGTCAGTTAAAAAAAATCTAACATAAAAAAATATATCAATTTCTAACCAGAGTGAATTTTATCAGCCAAGAAGATAAGTTTTCTACCAGAAAAGATGGATTTCTAAACAAGCATGTACATTTTAACCAAAGAATTAAATTTGCAACCAAGAAGATTAATTTTTAACGAAAAAAATTGAATTTTCAACAAATTACATAAATTTGCAATGTTAATTTAAATCTTTTTGATTGAAAATTTTGTAATGAAATAGTTGAATTTTTAAATGAAAAAAGATCGGTTTTTAAGCAAAAATAAAATTGTTACAAATTCTTTTTTTTTAAATCTTTTATTACAACACATTTGAATTTTCATCTAAATGATATGAATTTTCAACAAAAAAGTTGATTTTTAATCAAGACGTTAAAGGTTCAACAAAAAAAATAAATTTTTAGTTAAAAAATTACTTTTTAGCAATAAAAAACAAAGAACATAAATTTTGAAGCAAATAGTTGAATTTTGTAGCAAAAAGATTAAATTTTTACTAAAAAATGACCAATTTTTAACTAAATACATATACATTTTTAACTAAATAGCTGAATGTTTAAACTAAAGAAGATTAATTATTTGTAGCCAAAAATGGAACTGTTAAATTTTTATTTAAAAAAAATCAGTTGCAAAAGAAAAATATTTTATATAAAAAAGTTTAATTATCCACCCAATAAAATAAATTTTTAACAAAAAAGTTAAATTTTTTAATTTAAAAAATTAATTTTGAAGAAAAAAAGAAACGAAATTTCAACTACATTGTGGACATTTTTTGACAAAAACTCACGCTCTGAGGAGTTTTGATATCGAATTGGAAATTTTTTTAAATAAATAAAAGGCGCTAAAGAACGTTTGTATTTTCCTAAATTTGTAGAAATAAAAAAAAATATTTTGCAACAATTTCCCCAACTAATTTTACTTTGTATTTCTAGGGATTTAGGATTAGATAAAATCTTTACAATTTTACGTTCAAAAATTTGTACAAATTTCCTTTGATCAGTAAATTTTTTTAAATATCTCAGTAAAACATATTTCAGTAAAACTTCATTAGACGAATTCCTTTAGAAATTATTATAAATGTGACTGAAAATGTCCTAAAATTGATCATAATTCTAAGAAATACTTTTTCGTTAATTCTTATGTGTTTTAAGTATTAATTATATGAACTATATAATGATAATTTTTTTTCTAAATTAAACATAAAGCTAACAAAATTCACAAAATATTTCAAAAAATGAAAAATTGTTTCAATGTTTTCTTAAAATTTAAATAATATCTAAACTATAGAATATTTTTCTAGTTATTTGGGCTCACTTAAAAAATAAATTTCCTTAGAATTGCATCAGCTAATAAGCATAATAAATTGTGAAATATTTTTTTTAATGATACAAGAAGTTAAACTCTTAAAAAATATAGTTGGGAAAGTTCAAAGACATCTCATATGTAATAAAATAATAATAAAATTCATAGTACTGTATATTTTTTTTAAATTTTATAAAAATAATTACTATTTAATTATGTAATTATTACAATAATAAAAATTTTCGTGACTAAAATACAAAAATCAATACAGTAAAAATTATAGCCAATATAATTTCTAAACCTAAATTATAAAAATTATATTCAAGAACATTATTAACATGTTATCATAATTATCAAAAATTTTATAACTTACTGAGTACAATTGTGAATTTTACTCTTTATTTTCTAGTTATATTGAAATATATCTGAATATAAAGAAACCATTCCTTATTTTTGTGTAAAAAAATAATTTTCCTAATTAAAGTATAAATACATAATATTAAAGACATAATCACAAAAAAACAGTACTTTTTGGTAATAAATGTAGAAATTTGTGTTTGGTTCGTAAAAATACTCATTCCGAAATTTTTCCGAAAATTATGAAACATTACCTATTTTAAAAAAAATCTCGAAGGAACTTATTCACTATACAAAATACAGGCTAAAATGTTAAATTATAAGAAAATCGATTTATAAAAGTTGCAAATTTTAGTCGAATATTTTTAAGATAAAATTCTGCATGTTAAATTAATAATTGCCAATAATTACACGTATAATAATTCATATTCAGTTAAACAAATGGAAAGAAAAGATACAACCGCGATTCTCTCAAGGAAAATATTGAAATAAACTCGGTTCTACTGAGCACGTCAACCTAAGCTCCAGAGTCCAGAAATGTAAAGTTTTATTTGCGTTATTTTCGACGCTATTAGAGCGAAGTCCAACTTCCGGTCATTCCGAACGGGACATAATGAGACTGCCATTTGACCCTAGAATTGTAAAGTGTAATTTTACAATACAAAAGTCTGCACAGTATTGACGTTAATTAATTAGCATATATAGCATATATAGCATATATAGCATATATAGCATATATAGCAGGAATTTGACGAAAAGTGCAGAAAAATAAAACGAGAGATAGACCACCGATTTTGAAAACAAGATTGTGAAAACAAGATTGTAAAAATAAAATTTTGAAAATAATATTGTAAAAACAAAATTGTAAATACGAGGTTATAAAAAGAACAGTGTGAAAACAAGATTGGCAAATAAGATTATGAAAAAAAAAAATTGTGAAAACAAGATTAAGGAACAAGATTGTGAAAAACAATATTGTGAGAATTTTAAAAATATTTGAATATTTTACAAGATTCCCAGAAATTTCAAGATTTCAAAGATACCAAGAAAATCCGAAAATGTATAAAAAATACCAAAGGATTTCAAATACTTATAGGTATTTTAAGGAATTTTTAACTAATTTCTAGAGAACTTTAAGAAACAAATTAAAAAGAATAAAATTTTAAGGAGTTTCTATGGTTTTTATGAGATTTTATGGGTCTCAGAGGATTTTAAAAATTTTAATTTTTTTGAAGGAACTTTAAAGAATATTAAGAATTTTACATTTTTGTATGCGATTTTACAATGTTTACGGGATTTTAAACATTTCAGAGGATTTTATCTTTTACAGAATATAGGACTTAAATTTATTTTCTGATCGAAAATTTTTGCAAGTTTTTGAAGAAAAATTTATCTAATCACTTGAAATGTCACAAGTTTTATATAAAATGATGTAGAGTAATTTAAAATTAAATTCGATTTTAATTTTTTTGTGAAAGTTAATTTTAACTTTCCAAAAATTTCCAAAAATATAAAATATTTCAAGGAATTTCAAAAGGTTTCATATGATTTTGTGGATTTCGGGGAATTTTAAATGGTTTTAAATATCTTATCATTTTTAGAGAAATTTTGAAAGATATTATTTTTCTTTAAATAATGGATGTTATAAATTTCAAAATATTTCAAAGAATTGCAAAGCTTTGAGGATTTAAAAAAACCACTGTGCGGCAGTGGGGTCACGCGACAGATGTCAAACTCATGGATTAACTTTAACAATTTTCGTGAAGAATCTTCATGCGTTTTAAAGAGAGAGCGCAGAGAGGAATAGACTAATAGAGAGAGCATTTACAGGCTTGCTTAGCGTGGCACTAGTGGGGATTTAAAAGATTTTCAAGATTTCAAGGAACAGTACAATATTTGAGGGGCTAAAAGGATTTTAAAAGAAATTAAAATATTCTACAAAATTTTAAATAATTTCTATAGAAAAAAAGGTAATTTAACTAGATTTCAGTGAATTTCAACAGATATCAGCAATTTCAAGGGATCTTAAAACCTTAAGGCTATTTCAAAGAACTTCAATG
>JAAAKG020167661.1:0-28030 GCA_010014905.2 Druon quercuslanigerum | reverse complement strand
AGAATGAAATTGTTAAATTAGAAAGTCCCGGAATCTTAAAATTCGAGGGATGACTGAAAGAACCGGAAAAATAAAATTCTCGAAACTGCACAGTTCCCAAACCTGAAAATGCTCAGATAACAAAATTTAAAGATTAGTAAAAAATAAAGAATAACTGATAAAGTGATGTTAATGGACAAAATTTGTACTTCACGAAGCGGCAGATTTTTTGTAACAAAATTCCTCTATTTTGTCGAGAATGGAATGTATTTAAACTTTAAATCATAGGAATTTGATACCTAAATGAATGAATCAGTTTTACAATAATTTAGCTTATGTGTTTTACCTTGAAGTACTAAAGTGATTCATTATTTATAAAATTAAAAATGCATAAATGCAACCGGGAGAAATTTAATTTTTGACCCTGAAAACCAGGAAATGGGCTGGATTTTGTTTAAAGTTTGAGTGGCCATTCTGAATCCCTATCATTCAGAATATATGGAAGAGCTTGAAACTGCAATCTGATTGAAAAAACATTCTTGTTTATTTTAAGGTATTTTATTCTCATTTGCAGAAGAAAAATTCGGGAGGTTATTCAGCAGTCGTGCCACATTTTTTAGTGCCAGTGGCTGAAGTTAAATAAATAAATTTTGTATTCCTGTAGCAAACTAAATTTCCATGGACTTGAGAACAACTTTAAAAACAAGACCATTCGAGGTTACACGTCGGCCCATAAAAGCGACTTCCTGCCTGTTTTATTCTATTTTACTCACATCAAAGACTGTGCGACGCTTTCACACGCCTCATGCAGAGGCGGTGGATTTATCTTGTTAACATTGTATTGCAATTATGCTGATAAAGCTGAGAAAGAAAAAAAAGTGGCCCTGATTTAATTGGTGGAGACCACCACGTCGAAAGGAGAGAAAACAATGAATGAAAGTAATGAATGGCATTCGTTACGCATTCTGTGACCACACATCTTCCAGTAGAGAACAGGTGCTATGCATTAGCGATATCGACCCTCGGCGCGGCGTCGCTGCTGCTAAGAAGTGCCTGAAGGAAGGTTTCGGTCCAAAGATATTAGGGACACCTTGTCTCCTACCTCCAAATTAATTAAATTTCAAGCGATTACGGCTAAATTAAATTATATAACTTATACTACTACAAGTACAAACAATTTTTATCTTCAATTCAGTGATTTATAACCTAAAGAAAGAAAAAAAGAATACTAAATATCAGAATATCAAAGTTCAAGATATTATCGCTAAGCCTCGCCTTATCAGAGAACCGGAAATCGAAACCTCTAACTTTTGTATAAAACTTACCATTGAAAACAACTAAATTCCCAATGTTGGGTTGGTGCAACTTTTCACTTTTCTCAGGGTTTTACAGAAATGTTTAGCCAAGAAATTATTTAAAAGTTTGCAGTTGCTACATTGCCCAGAGCAAAATGACTTTGTACCAGAACGTTCTAAAAGACCTTATCTATAACAGCTCCTTTTACGCAAGCTCAATCATAACGTGCACGGAAGGGATCGTCCATAAACTACGTTTCCACTTTACGGGTGGGGGGGGGGGTCCTGCCTCACGAAACTTACGTTATTTCCCTTATTTATTTATTTACGTTCATTTAGAGAACTTCTTTCCCAAAGTACATGTTTACATGTTTTTAGTTAGTTTACAGGTAATGAATTTTTTCTGGTAGAAAATTCATATTTTTATTTATTAGGTATTGTTTTTTTGATAAAAATGCACCTTTTTGTTGAGAATTTTTGAATTTTATTAAAAATTCGTCTTTTTGGTAAATAATTAACCTTTTTGTTCCAAAAAATTGAACTTTTTTTGATAGTAAAATAATATTTTTCAACGACTTTTCAATCAATTTCAAGAAATCTCTGTTAAAGAATTCTTAAACTTTATTGAAAAGTCGTCTTTTTTCCTAGTCAATTAATATTTTTGTTTGAGAATTCATCTTTTTTAGTTGCATTCTTGAATTCTGTTAAGAATCCGTTCTTTTTGGTAAAAAATTAATCCTTTCGATGAAAATTAAATCTTTTGGTTTTAAAATTGAACATCTAGGCTTTAAGGGCGACCACCTGTCTTAAAAATTAAATAAAATAATTTTCTTTTTTTAAAATTTAACTTTTTGCTTGAGAATTCTTTAATTTTATTATAAATTCGTCTTTGTTGGTAGTAAATTATTCATTTTGTTCAAAAATTCATCTTTTTTAGTTGCAAATTAAACTTTTTGGTAAAGAATTCTTGAATTTTGTTAAGTATTTTTTTTAAAGAAAATTTTATCTTGTTTTTAAAAAATTCATCTGTATAGTTAAACATTGAACAGATATGTTTTTAAGTTCAACTCTTTGCTTATAATTGCATTCTTTGATTGGCGGTTCAAAATTTTAGTTAAAAATTCATCTCTGTTTGGAAGTTGAACTGTTTTGTTGAAAATTTCTTTTTTTTTGTTTAAAAATTACTTTGGTAATTGAAAATTTACCTATTCCCGTTTTTGTGAAAAATGGCTCTTTTTCAAGCAAAAATTCAAGATTTTGTTAAAACTGAACTGTTTTGTTAAAAATTCGTTTATTTTTCTTTGTTGAAAACTAATCTAGCTTAGATTAAATTTCAACTTTTTGGTTGAAAGTTCTTGTATTTTGCTTGAAATTCTTCTTTCTTGGCATAAAATTAACTTTTTGACCTAAATTTTTAAAAATTATTATTATTATATCATTAAGCCATTTCCCCTACCGGATAGGCGTCTCAATTTATATTTAAAAGTTATCTAATTTGAAACGTTTTTTTCTTATTTGGTTAGTTTAATGTTGAAAATAATACAATTAAAAATTCTTTAATTTTAACTATTTACAATTTTAAATTCTTAAATTTGGTACATTTGCAATTGATGACTCTTCAGTATATAATGGATGTTATTATTTTTATTATTATTGCAGCATTAGGCCGTTTCCCTTTCGGGGTAGGCGTGACTCACTCGGTGGGGAAGGGAGTAGTGTGAGAAAGGGTTATGGAAATTTTAGATTTATCTAGAATTCTCACGTTATTTATTTAAATAACCCGTTCATTCCGCAACACAGCTTCGACCCAGGTTGCTGATCAATCTCCCTAGAAAACACCTTAAGTGAAGAGCTCCACAAAGTAGTGATGTGAGGTTCCCCATTTGAGTCCATTAGTATCCAAAAAATTTTATATTTTTAATTTGATAATTCAACTGTTTTGTATAGAAAATTCGTCATTTTGACGTGAAGTTAAACAATTTAGTTAAAAAAGTCAACTATAAAGCAGAAAAGTCGTTTTTAATAAACTAAAAGTATTTTTTACATTCTCATCAGAGAAGGTATTAGATATGTTTAAAATTTGACCCCCCCCCCCCCCCAGTTTTTGTCAAATGCCCACGTTTGAAAGGCCCTGAATCCGAAAAACAGGTTTTTACGAAGTTAGAGTGTCTGTAGATTTTTAGTTTCTGAGTACGATTACTTTCGAATGAATTGACATATTCGATTGGTGAAGTTCGTCAGCCAGCCATTTTGGATAAAAATTCAAAAAGTGAGCGTATTTTGAACTATCTTGAGACTACTTTTTTTATTCAAAATGAGAGAAAAGGATATATAATTCAAGAGGAAAACTCGAATGCGAAACACGAAAGACGTCATGAGAAAGTGCTCGTTAAATACGAAGGAGCTTTAACAATAGAGAATTCACAATCACCAAATTACTATTGTCGAAGCTTTGACCTTTAGTTATAAAAAGTCGGTGCACAAGTGTGGGGAATATACAAAGACCGAGAGCGAAGTGCCAGGTAAATATATTATCAACCGGGAAGCACGAGAACTAACAGTTTTGCGCCCTAGGTGCGCTTAAATGTGCGAATTGTGCGCATGGCGTATGAGGAGAATGTGCCTGCGAAGCGGAAGGATTTTTTAATTAAAAGTTTACCTATTCCATTTTTGGTTAAAAATTTATATTTCTTTGTTTAAAAATTCAATAATACCCAAATTAACTGTCACATACACTGTGAGGCACATTTCAGCACTTACTCTGAAAATCACTTTTTTATTTAAATTGCTGATTTATTACCGAAGTTTGTAATCCATCATCGGTCACGTTGATAATATAGGAATATTGGCAACGTGACTCGCTATAAACACACAAAAAGTAATTCAGAGTATAAAATCGAATTTACCTAAAGGCTACGTTACTTTAAGGGAGAGGTGTCATGACCATATCATCCACGTTTAACGAGGGGGGGGGGGGGGTAAAAATTGGTGACCTAGTTTATTGATGATCCCTAAGGAAGCTTGACTTGCTGGATATTCTGGATAACTACCTGTTTCAATATTCGCTTACGAAAAAAAAAAATCTTTCAAAAAATCTTAACCATAAGCAATTCTATAAAATTGCAAGAATAATTGAATAATTTTAGTAAATGTTATATAATAAGCTTCCTATTGACATTGAGAAATATAAAGTCATAACTTTCTCACGTTCTGAGGATATTACAGAATTTGAATACCAGTTGGGAAATAGCAAGTTAATAAGAGTAGTCATCATAAACGACTTCGGCATTAGACTGACCTCAGATCTAAAATATGATCCTAACTAACGAAACAATTAATTAAGCATCTAAAACGCTAGGTTTCACAAATAGATATGGTAAAATTCTCAAGAATAAGAATACCATGGTCACATTATTGATCTATCTGGTCAGATCCAAATTGCAATATGGCTTAGTCATGTGGGAACCTGGTTATATCACCTAAATATACTTGAAAAAATAAAAAATGAAACTTATGGAAACTCTGTTTTTTAAAAGAAGGGTACAGACCACCAGTAGGCAGCGATTATCTACAGTTATCAGTTGCATGTTACTAGTATTTGTGTTTAAGATTGTGATAAAATTTTTCAATTTCAACATCTTTTAGAAAAGAATTAACACTTATGCCGAACACTGGCATTTAATTATTAAAAAAGATAATTATTTATATTCCTAATTCAAATAATAACTTGTTTCGAATTTCACTGATTTTTCGTATATGCTTTTAAAAATAATCGCGATTATTGTTCATTTTATTGTATTAAAAATAAAGGTTCATTCTGAGGCACTGTATCATTATAATAAGCAAAAAAATTTTAATAAAAATACTTTCCGGATTGAAAACTACGTAAAAATGTTCAATATATCCTGGGGTCATTATTTCTGAAGCGATTCCACTTAAAAAGTAATATTTCTTTTATCGGATTCTAACTTCAACAAAGTGTATAACTAGATACCAATTTATAGGACAAAAATTTCCCATTGAGATGAATATTTACCAATGGGGAGGTGGTGAAATTGTAGGATGTTTCATGCCCTTTCCATTGATCATAAGCTTTTTTAAAAATAAATTTCACATTCTTCGAATTTAGATCATTTTTTCCTTTTTAGACTTTAGACTTTTCGTTCTGTTTGAATTTTTGTATAAATAGAAATTAATGAAATTCAGCATATATTGTTTACATCTGATTTAAAAAAAGTTTTTAAGTCTTTTTTATTTCATAAACAAAATGGCAACTACAAAAAATGTTTACTTTTGAAGAATACCAGTCGCTATCAAATATTTAGATTTAATCAAAGGTTTTTTAGTAGAACTGTAGAAGTTTAAAAATGTATTGCAATTTTTATAAGCAAATAAGTGGGTGAAAATAACTTCGTGAGGATTAGCAATGTTTGGTTACTTAACTTCAACTAAATTTTTATGATGTATAGACAAAAGGGGCTTGTAAAATGGATTAATGAAAATTAATTTTGTCTGTGTTAAACAAATTTTTCAATTAATTATCTATTAGTTCTATTTCTGAGAAAATAAATAAAACTTTGTATGCAACTAACCGATCTTTGGCTATGTCTTGAGATATAGAGTTAATTTTTTCAACATAATTTTGAACAAATAACTAAATTTAAACCTTTTTTAGCATTTTTGGGCAATGACTTAGAATTATTACTGTTTGAAGAATTTTCTAAATAAAGTTTTCTCATCCTATTATCTTATCTTATAAACTAAATACCCATTTTTTATGTTGGAATCAACTGCCGATTACTCATTGCCATTACATTTGATAAATCGAGAATAATGTCATTGTTTACCAAAAGTTTGCTATCATTAATATTACAATGATTATTATAGCAAGTAATTTTTACACCTAAATAATAGCCATCAATATTCAGGCAAATAACCCATCATTACGATGAATCTTGTGCGTTTCACAAGTTCCGTTAGAAATATTAATTAAGTTTCCTCAATCCAATTTACAAAATGCTTTTGTCTATATATTGTAAAATTTTTGTTGAAATTAAGTGATCAAGCATTGCTAATCGCCACAAAACTTTTTTCATCCACTTATTTCTTTATAACAAATTCAATAGCTGTTTCAATTTCTATAGTTCTCCTGAAAAATATTTCCTAATCATTGCAATATTGATTCTAGATCTTTTTGAATGAATTTAAATATTTTATGACGAACGGATTTCTTCAAAAATAAAAATTTTTGGTAGTTGTCATTTTGTTTTTAAAATAAAAAAGTATTTTAAACCTTTTTAAAAAATCGGATGTAAGCAATGTATGCAGAATATAATTTTTTTATTTATAAAAATGTTTGAACATGATGAAAATACATGTGGTTGAACAATTAATTTCTACACAGACACTTTAATTTGCCCGATTGAGCCGCGCCATGCTAAACACGACCTGACGCTTGAATTTTTCTCGAAACCCAGTGGCAAACCCACTCCTTATACCTTGGTCTGACAAGAAATTAAAAATAATTAAAAATAGCATTTTTTTGGGAATGCGTCTTTCATTGATGGTTTTTTCCCAAAATTTTCGTGAAAAAAATGTTTGTTCCAAAATTTCTATCTTGAACTGTATCTTAAAATAAGTCAATCGAGATTTCGAAAAGTTAAATCAGTGAATTAGAACCTAAGACGCATCATTTTGATAAATAGTTGATCAAAAACTCAAAATCCTACATGTCCGCAATTTTCCGAATTTTCCAAAAATATTGGGTAGGCTTTTTTTCACCGCCAATCAAACATATATCGTGAATGATAGCCAAATTCCTTTTAAACATGAAAATTTTCTTGATCAGATGACGTGGACTCCACCAGTTCTTTTTGGAAATATTTTGGATCCCTCAGATTAATTTTGAGACTGTCTGATAGACGTTATGGTTTTCTTTTATTTAAAGTATTTAGAGAGTCTATCAATACGTGTTTTATGGAGAAGATCACTTCACATTTATCACACTTTTAAGGAACACGTTTTGAAATTAATTTATAACACGCTATGTAAATGTGCCCAATTATGAATCTAATTAAAACTATTTGATCATTTAGACTGTCTAGGGAAATGCTTTTCTTTTTAAAAAAATCACTTTTAATTTCATGGAGTTTGGTGGCTAATGATCAGTTCCAAAAAACGTTTCAAATCATATTGATGGTACAGTGGATGAGATTTCATAAAATGTAGATCATGAGACTCAACGAGCTCGCCGGGAACAGGAAGAGTCTAGGCTAACTAGGGCATCAGCTTCTTTATTGCATTTAAATCCCATATGCAAAGGAATCCAATATATGAATATTTTCTTTTCCATAAAATAAAGTTCTGCCAAAGACTCTTGGGTAGCTTGGGTTATACAGACAAATTCAGTGAAGTTCCTTATAACTACGATGGCACTCAGATAGTCGAAGAAGATAAAAAAATGTTCTTCCTTTGATTTTTCTATAAATTTAAGAACTTTTAGCAATGCACACGTTTTGCTTCTAAATACGGAATAAGAGTCTGCAGTTTAAATTTTGACTTGCCTTTAGGAGTTCGGATTCTACGACCCATTCCTGTTTTTTAATTAGATATCCATAAGTCTCAATTTGGATATAGTTGGAGAATTTATTAATAAGATTTTCAGATATCTCTGTATTCCGTTGTTTCAGTTTGGTTTTTTTGTAGTTTGTGGAGCGCCCAGATAGTTTTCGTTATAGGGAGATTTCCCATGGTGGATATATATAAGGTATTCTATGTACAAATAGTTGGTAGTAGATTTGCCTTTTTCAGAACATGTTTAACTCTTATATAGAATGGTTTTAGATATTCGTCACGTTCCTCGTATTTATTTTTTTGAATTCCTTTGAACGAACTGTTTGGTGGAGTTATCTGGCGCGAAAGCCAGCTTATCATTGTAAAATTAAAGTTTTTCCTTCTTATAAACGCAATGGAGGCTCACCGGCTTTGCAGAGGATGCCACTAGTGGAACTGGAATTTAAAGTTCCTCATGTCAATCTTAGTCCTGCACTATGAAAAATATATCCATAATGAAGCTTCGACCTTACAAGAGCGCTGAATGTGTTTATGAGGAGTTTCTTATCAGTACCCCAGTTTGAATTAGTTGATATAGAGTAACCATGTCAGGTTCCGGTAGAAAACAAGACCTACGATTTTGGTGATATCAGTGACTATTAGCTCATTATTATTGAGGTAGATTAGGGGGTTTCTGAACTGGGATTTATTTGCTGAGAAAAGAATGCTCTTTGTTGTGTAGAATTCGAAGTCGGTGATTTCGGACCAATCTTGAAGGAATTTAGACATTTTTGTATTAATTCTTAAGAGGTTTTGAGGTCTTTCCCTCGGCATTAGACACTGATGTCATCTGCAAATTTGCTGTTTTTAACTAGTTTAGGTAAGTTTTCTATGACGCTATTCAACGTCAGAAAAAATAATGTAATTCTAAGGGCGGATCCCGGTGAGGAACTCTATTTCCAAGTTAACATCATACTTAAACACATTTGCGTACAAGAAAGTTCTGTCACAAGATTTCAAATATTAAGCTGTACATACTATATGCCAATAACTTCATTTTTATTTGTCAGTTATCAGAACTAAATAATTCGATCACTTAGTTGTAAAACGACATTTGAGTAATAATAAATTTCTTTGGAATATTCTTTAATTTAAAATGACATTACGGTATGTATCGGTCAATAAAACAAGTACGAAAGAATCATATTTAATCATTAAATTGATCAGAGAACTCGATTTACATCAATCGAACCGAATCAAGAACAGAAATAAATATCTATTTAAAACTCCCGCAATTTTATAATTCCACTTTGCAGTTGGTTGTATGCTTCATATCGCAATATTCGTGATAGAATTAAATTAAACATGGAATATAAAGTCCCCACATAATCGACGTGAAACGAATTCCATGCAGGAAATGGGACTACAAATGGTTTCAGCCGAGAGTGGTTTATCTTGAACAGACTGAACAGGTTCGTAGTCAGAAAGTTTGTTTGCGGAGGCTTAAGTAACTCGCGTATAATATATAAAAGGGAGGTAGGAGGTAAACTAAATTCCGCACGACGGAAGGTTATCTTGACGGAATTACAGGTGCTCCGGAATCAAGAAAGGAATTTTTAAAGAAAGTCTTCCCCTGGTAATTAAGAACAAGGAAACTTCACAAACGCTCAGAAAAATATTAGTCTTGAATTAAAGAAATTGTTTCTTTGCCATAATCTTTTTCCTTTGACCAAAAATAAATTTAAAAGGAAATTACTCAAAATTAGGTAAAGCTTTTGTTTGAACAACAAACCATTTCTTTGAACCAATAAAAAATTTCTTCGAATGAAATTAAATTTCTTTGAATCAAAGAAACTTTTTTTTTTACTTAGGGGCAATGAATACTTTTCAGAGTGAACACTCTGGGGTATCAAACCGTTGCACATCATTCCGATTATCAACTTCGGATTTATATGATAGATTTCTGCCGATTGGAAATAAGATTTTACACAACATAGGTCATGGCCGACAATATTTCTAAAACAAGGAATGTTTCAGACAATTTTAACTCAATAAGTATTTGAACTCTTAACTAAAAAATATCCATTTCAACCAAATAGTTGCATTTTTAATCAAAACAGATTATTAATCAACCAAAAAAGGAATTGGATACTTTTCAGTTAAAAAAATTATTTTTAAAGAAGAAATATGAGTTTTCAAATACAAGTTAAAGCTTCAAACAATGAGATAATATTTTAACTAAAATTATTGATTTTCTTTTTAACTTAAGACGAATTTTCATAAAAATACAACAACTTTCTACCAAGTAGTTCAAGTTTCATCTAAAAGAATAAGTTTTCAACAAAATACTTTAATGTTAATTCCAAAAGATTAATTTTCAACTAAAATGAAAAATCTTAGAACAAAATAATGTATTTAAAAAAAGCAGTTCCACTTTTAACCAAATCGTTAAATCTCAAAAAAACAAAAAATGAGTTTTCAACCAAAAACGTAATAACTGCTATTTCAGTACAAAATATTTCTATTTTAAAATAAAAACAGTTGAATGAATTCAATGAGAAAACAATAAGTTTTCAACGAAATAGTTTGAAATAGTTTTGAACCCTATCTTTTCGACGAAGAAGGTGTGGATCTCGAAACAGTAAGGGTACGTGGGTTAGCGTTCGAAGATGATAAATGAGAAAACAATAGCTTTCCAACGAAATAGTTTGAAATAGTTTTGAACACTATCTTTTCGACGAAGAAGGTGTGGATCTCGAAACAGTAAGGGTACGTGGGTTAGCGTTTGAAGATGATAAGGTTGTGATGACAGAGTCAATCGAAGACTTGCAAAGAATATTGAATATAAACTGAATGCAAGCATGAAGAGCATGGGCCTCAAAATTAACATAAATAAAACAAAAAAAATGGTGTTTGGAGGAAAGAGTGAGAAACCCATATGCAACATTGTATTAAATGATGAGAAATTGAACAAGTTGAGAAATTCGTATATCTTGATATCTTATTTACCAGGGACGCTCTCCGAAAGGGAAACGACTTAATGGTGTAATATACAGGATAATCCTGGGTATAATTTTAACCAAATAATTGAATTTTCATATATAAACGAAAAATTTTCAACAAAATTTTTGAATTATTGACAAAGAAAGAATGTTGAGCTAATAATTGAATAAGTGCATTTTTCGTTCAAAATATTGATTTTGAACCAAAAAAAGAGGAATATCAAACAAAAAATTTTGCTTTCATTAAAAAAATGAATTTTAAAAAATAAGTTTAGCCTTAAATTAATTAGTTTAATTTTCAACCAAAAAGGATTAATTCTCAACCAAATTAATTTCCACCAAACAATTGCATTTCTAACCTAAACAATTAAATTCATATCACAAAAGATGAATGTTCAAACCAAAAAGACAAGTTTACAACAAAAAATTTGATTTTCAAACAAGAAAAATTCTTTAGTTAAAAAAAAAATGTAACAAATTGTTCAATTTTTAAGCTGAAACCCCGAATTTTCTACAATACAGTTGCATTTTTAAAACCCAAATATATATTTAGATAACAGTTAATTTTCGATCAAAGAGTTGAATTTTTAATAAAACGTAGAATTTACAGGTGAGAAATATGAATTTCTAGCCAAATTTTTAATTTTTCAAAAAAATAGTTAAACTTTTAACAACAAAATGAGTTTTAGAGCAAAAATATAATACTATACTTTTTTACCAAAAATAATTAACTTTTTACCAGAACTAGTTGGATTTTTGGCCAAGGGGATGAATTTTTAACTAAAATAACGAATCTTAGTGGATTGGATCTATTTACAGTTTAAAGGATATATTTTTAAACAAAGAAACCCAATACTTAAATATAGAATTTAATTTTTTCTTATTGAATAATTCAAATTTTTCTACATTGGACTATAAATATCTATGCCTATGGAAAATATTTTCGTTGAAAATTTTCAAATATTTCTTCAGATTTAAATATTGAAAGGAACTGAAAACTGAACACCGCCATGTGCATGTGTGGATGAACATAAAAATTCATAACAGGCAACATTGATCATGAGGATCGAGTCATTCCGAAATCTGTATAAAACCGTAGCGTATCATTTTGATTCAATGCTCGGATCAGATTGACCAACTGGTATTTACGCCAAACAAACTTTCACAATAAGAACATATATAAGACCTGATACGACTTGGAGATGTTTCTTCTATATAAATTGTGGTGAATGATCTCGATTGAAATTAGTATTAGCTTCGAGCACTTGCATTCTAAATAGATTAGGTTGTGAAGCCACGTAATTGTTATTATCGAGTTCCTGCCTCTCGAGGAGCAATAAGAAAATTGATTACTGAAGGAGATAACTATAATGATCGAAAAACAATTTTGAAGAGAGTACGATTTCAAACGCTACATGAATAGCCTTAAAAATTTAAATAAAATTAGTTCCAGTTCAAGATTACTTCTTGCCAAGAAGTCTTTTTCTTACTTTAAAAATTCTTATAGATGCCGAAATTTTGATACCTAATATAAAAATTGTACTTTCATTTGCATCGAGTAAATGCCAGCTGATGCCCGAAGTATGAAAATTTGAATTTTTCTACAATATTTTGAAATTTAATTCATGTTTGCAGCATTCCTTTTTGGAACTAGGAAACTACAAATCTTCCAGAACTGGAAGGCAGAACTAACTAAATGTATAAGAACTCTTTTCGTAAAAAAATATTTGTAAAAGTTGAATATTCGTTTTTTGTTGTTGAAAATTAATTTTTTAACTGAAAATCTAATTATTCCGGTTGAAGATTCATTATTTTGGTTCAAAATTTACCTCTTTTGTTGAAAATCAAACTGTCTCTGTTTAAAAGTTCATTCTTTTTAATTGAAATCTGCTATTATATTTTTTGATGGAGCGCTATATCACTGATTCAATCTTATATTTGGCGTCCCTGGTATCTTCAGTAGCGCTCTATTTTAGTTTAGTTACCTACTGGTGCACCAAGTCATTTCATTGGTTCAGTTTAAGAAAGTATTGTTTCCTATTGGACATTTTTTGGAAACTTTTGTGATTTAATTTTTTAATCTGAAGTTGTAATTGACTTATCTATAAATGGTTTCACCCAGTCAAAGTCTCTTATTCATCACGTGTAGCGATAGCATAGCTGAGAAAGAAGGCTGGGTAACAAAGCTTCGAGCCGGTACACAATAAACACAGGGTCACTGATTACATGTGTAATATATGTTCTTATGGGAGAAAAATGGCATACGTGGAAATAGTAAACACGACTCGTAAACCGGTTTATGAATAATGTAATACACGTTAATAAGACATGGTTTTCAACGTCGTATAACTATAAGTTTATTAGAAATGTTCTGGAGCCACATAATTTAAATTCGCTTTTTAAATGACGAGTCTGGACGAATTAATAAGATAATTTTCTTTATTTTATTGTTGCCTTTAGAACCCCTTACTCGCTTGAATCTGTAGAGTATTCCTGATGAATTTAGTTTTCTTAAATATTCAAGATTGTGTCGGAAAGATTCTATTATTTGATCAAATATTTGAAAGACATAGTTTTTGGAATATTTTTAAATCTTCTTAAGTATTTTCTAATATTGGAAAGTATTCGGTCGTATACCAGATTTCAAAGTAAATGCTAGTTGATCAATTTGATCCCGAATTTGGATCAATTTCCTACATGTAATGCTTTGATATAGATTTCGGATTTCTTAATTGATTAGCAAATCGCGCATCAAAATGATCCGGTTCTGAAGTTCAACTGCCTTTCAAGAATTTTCATTAGTAGACTAAAAATACAACTATTTTTGGTTGAAAAGTCTAATATTATATTTTTATTTAGGAATTGACTTTTTGTGGTCAAATATTTTATTATTTAGTTGAAAATTACACTGATTTGTTCAAAATTCAAGAATGTTGTTAGAAAATCATTCTTTTTGCATGAAAATTACCATTTGGTTGAAAATTAAATTTATTGCAGATAACTGAGTTGATTTTTTTTCTCCTTTGACAGACAAATTTTTTTGCATAAAAACTTGATACAAGATCATCCTGTATGAAATTTCGACCAAGTAATTGAATTTT
This sequence comes from Druon quercuslanigerum, assembly GCA_010014905.2. NCBI lineage: Eukaryota > Metazoa > Arthropoda > Insecta > Hymenoptera > Cynipidae > Druon > Druon quercuslanigerum. Next base: position 14,101 of record JAAAKG020167661.1, on the reverse strand, counting down.
CATATAAAAACGAAAAATTTTCATCAAAATTTTTGAATTACTGATAATGAAAAAATGTTGAGCTAAAAATTGAAAAAGTGCATTTTTCGTTCAAAATATGAATTTTTAACCAAAAAAGAGGAATATCAAACAAAAAATTTACTTTCATAAAAAAATGAATTTTAAAAAATAAGTTCAGCATTAAATCAATTAGCTTAATTTCAACCAATACGGATTAATTCTAAACAAAATTAATTTTCCACCAAACAATTGCACTTTTAACCAAGACAATTAAATTAAAATCACAAAAAATAAATGTTCAAACCAAAAAGACAAGTTTTCAACAAAAAATTTGATTTTCAAACAAGAAAAATTCTTCAGTTAAAAGAAAAAAAGGTAACAAATTATTCAATTTTTAAGCTGAAAAAGCCGAATTCAAGAATAATGTTAGAAACTCATTCTTTTTACCATAAAAATTACTGTTTAGTTGAAAATTAAATTTATTCTAGATAATTGGGTTGCTTTTTATTCTCCTTTGACTGACAAATCTTTACTGCATAAAAACTTGACACTTTTGTTGAAAACTTTTTTTTCTGGTTTGAAAATTTATTTATTTTGGTAGAAATTTAAGCTTTTGTTGTTCAAAATGCAAGTGCTTGGTTGAAAATTATTCTGTTTTGATTGAATGGAAGAAAATTAAGGGGCAATTAAGAGGAAGTGGGATGTTGGAGAATCGAGGGTAAATTAAGGGAGGGGAAGCAGAGGAAGTAAGGAGAAATTATGATAAGGGATGTAGGGAATGAGAGAGAAAATAAGGTGTCGGAATTGAGGGGGAACGAGGGGTTGGAAGTGAGGAGAAATTTGATGTGAGAAAGTAGGAAAGGTGAGTTTTATCTGGAGAAGTAAGGAAAAGGGGAAGTAGAGAGTAACTGTTTCCAATTTAAAATAAAATATTTTTTTATTAAAATATCAAATATTTTATTTTTGGCTAAGAATTCATATTTTTGATGAATCTGCTCTTCTAAATTTAATTTACTTCCTTACCAATTCTTTATCCTTTTTAAAAATTAAACTATTTGGTTAAACAATCATTTGTTTGTTGGATATTACATTTTTTACTTCAAAGTTTAATTTTTTGTTAAAAATTGAACTTTTTTAGTTAAGAATTCAACGATTATGTAAAAATTCATCTCTTTTGCTGTGCCACCTTCACAAATTTCTTTTATTTACAACATTTTGAGATTCAGCACAGAATAGTCAATAGTTATAAATCTTTTAAAAACTTATTAACAGTGCCATACTCAAATTTTTTAGAAGATTTAACATTATTTTTAAATTTATAGAACTAACACACCTGTACTAACTAATGGAACTATAAAATAATTTTTTAACAACATGTGATCTTCATTCTTTTCATTTGATTATATTGATCAAATTTTTTCACTCAAAATAAATTTTTTATATAAGATCTGACGAGGGAAAAAAGCTAGTTTTCGAAACGGTAGCTTCAAATTCATGAATAAATTATTGGTCTTTTTAATCTTTTTCAATCCATATAACAAAACCAATTTCATTTAAAGCCACATTTTTATTGTGATTGTACGCACCAGTTGAAGAAGATGGACATGTGGGTTTTTATTCCACTTGTTGTTTCTTGATAGATTGAGGATGCAGATTTTGGAATGATTTGGATTTTTTCCCAATGAATTCCTATTTGAAATATTCACTAAGAAAGAAATTTAACTTGAAGTTCTTGGCTTATTTTCTGCCGCAGTAAAATAGAAAATGGTGTTAGTTTCAACTCTGTCTTTTCCATAATCTCCCAAAAAATTATATAAAATTCCAGATTGTTTCTCAGTTCCACATTATTCATGAATATTCCAGAATATTGTAGAACCATTTAGAAAAATCGATACATGAAGAAAAAATTCTTTTAAAAAATATCCACAGCAATCAGACAAGGAGATTCTAATAAGTAAAAAATTATACACTGATATTTAGTATCATTTTTTCTGCAACAAGAACGAAAAGGGATTTAATAATAAAATTTTAATTTTAAGGAACATCCTAGGGCGAAATGAATGTTTGAACTCTTTGGTGTTATTTTTCGAATTCGATCATCTCGAGACGGTAGCCGAAGTTATTAACGAACCAGGACCTAAGTTAGGCGTATCTTTGAAAGGAGCCTGATTGGAGGATCTTATCGGTCGTCTCATCTACGAAGCATAGGCAGACTATGGCTCAAAGGGCTTAGCACTAACCATAGATCATTATACGGTTATTGGTTCTCAGCGCAAATCCAAGTACCTAAAACAAAGTAATTATCCATTTCAGTCCCGAAGTGGCGTGCTCGGCTTTCAATTATCACAGCAAAAGAGAAGCAGACAGGAACAGGTTTGAAAGTAATTTTGATTTTACATCCAAATAGCCTCGCGATACTATCAGCTGAATCTACCTTTACATTTTATTCATATTCGGCTATGCACACTCTGCTATACAATTTATATTTATTGATGCAAAAGCTTTTTACTACCTGCCATAGAGATAGCCATAAATAGTCTTTTGCGCTCTTTTTGAATACCCCCCACCCCCCTCCCCAAGGAAAATAGCATCGCAGTAAAATATTTGAAAAATTTGAAGGTTGAAATAGCAAGCCTCGCAATCATTTTTAAATTAAAACTAGTGTCAATAAAAGCCCGAATTAAAAAAAAAGTAGAAAAATAGTATCAAGTGATTTATTATTCAAATTACTGGATCGATAGTTCAACTGTTTCTGTTAACTGATATATAATATTCAATCCCTTGAATATGGCGAAATTCATTAATATCTCTGAAAATCTGAAATATGTTGAAATCTCTGTAGAAGTCCCTCGAAATTTCACTTGGTTTATTTTCGAAAATTCTTTTGATATTCGTTGGAATTTCTTAAAATCTTTTGAGTACAACTGATATCCAAGATACCTTTTTAAAATCCCTATAAATTTTTTGAAATCCTACGAAATTCTTCGAAATGCCGTTAAAAGTTTTTGAATCTTGTTATATTACTTGCAATTTTTGCAAATAATCTTTATACTTTAAATCATTTGAAATACCTTAAAACGTAAACATCCATTAAATCTTGTGAGATCCCTAGTAATCTCACAAAAATAAAATAAAATTGTTTAAAACATCTTGAATCTTGACATCTTTTTCATCTTTCAAAAGTCCATAAGAAATAATGAAATGATTGAACCATTTTAAAATCCCGTAAAAACAACAAAATTATAAAAATCCGTTTAAAATGTTCTAAATTTCCTTTAAATCTATATAAATTACTTCGCAATCTTATAAAATTTTTCCATTTCTTTCGAATTCATTGGAATCCCTCAAATATTATAAAATTCCTCGAAATCTTTGAAATCTTTTGAATTTATTTACAATTCCTCAAAAATATTATAATCTCTCAAAAATTTCTGAATTCGTGTTAAACGTTTTAATCAAGGGAAAGCCCCCTGGGCATTTTCCGGCACGCCAAAATTGTTGACTGTCATTGAAAATAAAAACTTTGGACTATTAGAACTGAAATTTTTTCTCCTGATCTAATCAAGATTAAACTGCAAATTCAAGTACTGAAGTTCAGCTTACTTTTAAATTTTTAACTTCGAAACTTGGAGTTCAAAACCTTTATTTATGCAGAAAATTAATATTTAAACGCTTAATAATTTTGACGTGAAAAACGAAAACTTTCAACACTTCTCAATCGACCAATTTTAAGTAAATGCAATTTAAATGCACAATTTTAAATTAAAAGTTTAGAAACGTTGAAACATTTTCATAAATAATTGTTTAATTGTTATTTATGCATCAAAATCAAGGACTTAAAATTTTCAGAATTGCAACAATTAAAATTGTAACGTTTAAATTTTTAATATAGTATTCGAATATTTTAGTGATGTAAGGCTCTCTATTTCAAAAAATTCATTTGCAAATTGTTCAGATTTGAACATTTGACTCATAATTGCTTATTTTAAATGTTTCTTCAGAATAAGCTGAATATTAAAAATAGTTTTTTTAAATAATGGTTTCAAGTACAATAGGGTAAAATGAAATATTTTATGTTGAAACATTGTTAAAATACTATTTGAATTTGAGTAAAAGCGTTTAATTATGAATCTATAAATTAAAATTTATTTAAAAATAACAAATAATTTGTAAAGTTTTAGAATCAATTTCTAAAAAAAAATATTATTCCATTTTTAGCACTTGAACTAGAGTTCAATTTAAAAAATCATTAATTTATTTAAATTTTAAGCTCATCAACTCAAAATCTTTTATATAGAAAAAATTAAATTTTAAATGCTTTTAATTTTTACTCATTTCAGTCTTAAAATCTAAATTTAAAAATTCTTTCAACTGAAAATGTAGGCTTGAGAATAAAAACCTAAAATGGAAAATTTTAATCCAATATATTTGGAATTTACACGTTGTAAACCTAATTATTTCATTATAAAAGAAAAGTTAAAATTATAAATTAGCATTGAAAAAAAGCTAAAATCGAACTTATTTCAAATTTCGTTGAAGCAATTTGTGTGAAATTTGTGATTTAATAATAAAGTCCACAGTATTTTGTTTAATTCAGTATAATCATTACAATCTTTTATAAAATGCGTGTTCCGTTAAATCTCGTAAAATCTCGTACAACATCTGGAAATGTTTCATATTTATTGAAATTCCTTAAAAAATTTCTAATTTTCGAAACTCTCTGGGACCCCATAAATTCCCAAAAAACTGTAGACATCTCTAAAAGTCCTTTCAAATATAATTTCATTTTACTTACTCCCTAAAGTTCTCTAGAAATTCTTCGAACTTCGAAGTTCCCTAAAATCCCTTGAAATACTTTGTTCCCCTTTTAGAATTCCTTTAAAATTTTGAAATCTTTAAATTTCTTTGAATCTTGCATAATATGCTAGAAGCTTTCAAATTTCTTGAAATCCGTTAAAATTTTATCATTCCTGACAGTCCTAGCTATTTATTTGTGTCAGTGGTCCCCCTTGCAATCTGCGCCCAGTGCGGAGGCACAGAGAGTGTTACCCTAGTTACGGCTCTGGAATTAAAATCTACTTTGACCACAATTACTACAATTTAATAGAGAACGTGACATATAGGTATTAAAGTCGTGTTTATTATAAATTGGAAAAAATGCTCTAATCGTTAATAAACTACAAAAACTTGAAACATTATAGTGGAGACGAGATCGAAAAGAGAATGTTCTTAAGAACCTTAAGGAAGGGACCGGAAGCTAGGGACCACCTAACAGGCAGAAGAGTCTCGTTTTTTGCTGCTACTGGCTTTTACAACATAATTATAACTCGAGGTAAAATACGATAGGCAAATTGTATCCAAAGCTTGTCATGACAATTAGGACCGCACCTGTAAGAAATGGTATGCTCTTTAAGGGCCGATTACAGAAGCTTCAAAGTACCCACTGCTGTAGAATTATGCAAGGGGAGGTGGGTCAGCTTTAGCAGCAAAAGAAATGTACTATGGACCTTAATTAACTTTTTCTCGGAGATTTGTTACATTTAAGGAATAAAGAACAGAACTACGACCTTCTCTACTGCGTCGGCGAATATTCCTGTAATCAAAGTAACGTAAACTTGAACAAGTAAAAACACTAAGAACCCCTTCTGCAGCTTGCTCAGAGGAAGAAAATAATCATACGATTGTTTGGCGTTTGGAACTACTGGCATGCTTGCAATATTTTTCACCATTCTTGCACACTTGCATATTTGTTGGAGCATCTAATCGCGAGAGCCCTCTGACAAGAATGAATTCCTCCGGACAGAAAAGATTTATTAGGGTTTTTTTAGAAACTTCAAAGTAATTGATAGATAAAGACAATTTTAAGATAATTACAATTATTATCAATAAGAGAAATACCAATGGAATCTCAGTAAGATTTTAAATAGATGCATACTAAATTTCCAGATATGACACCCAGGAAAGTATCAATCAATATGTTCGGAGTGGATAGACTGCCGGTACTGGAAAAAAAGTTCTCTGCCGATACCGGAAAAAAGTTCCTTATCAGTACCGGCAAGAGTAAGGTTATGTGATTTAAAAGATATTTTGTTACGGGTTTTAACCCCGTAACCCTTTCCAAAGTCTCGTGGAGGCGGAAAGGGATCCCTGTGCCGGGTCGCATAAAAAATGTTGGTAAAACCCATACGCCAAAGTCTCGTGTAGTCGAAATGAAACACCTGTAACTGGTCATACAGATAATGTTGGTCAAACCCCTTCCCCTTTATAAGGTCTTGTGCGGCGAGAGGCACCCCTTTGGCCGGTCACAGAAATAATTTTGATCAAACCCCTTCCCCTTTCCAACGTCTCGTGGGTCAAGAAGGCACCTTTTTACCCGGTCACAGAAATCAGGTTGATCAAACCCCTTTCCAAGGTCTCTTTGGAGTGGGAAGGCACTCGATTTGACAGGTTACAGAATTAATTTTTGTCAAACCTCTTCCCTTTCCCAAGGTCTCGTAGGGACGGGAAGTCACCCCTTTGACTAGTCACATAAATAATGTTCGTCAAACCCCTTGCCAATGTTTCGTTTCCCTTTGACCGGTCACAGAAATTATGTTACAAAACAATGATGTCACAGAAGACCGACCACAGCAGTAATGTTGGCTAAACTCCTTCATTTTTTAAAGCTCTCATGGGGGCAGGAAATCACCCCTTTGACAAGTCACATAAATAATGGTGATCAAACCATTTTCCCTTTCTAACGACTCGTGGGGGCGGGAAAGCGATCACAGAAGTAATGTTGTCAAACCCCTTTCCAGGGTCTCTTTAATTTTATGTACAATAACAATAACTATGTAATAATTAATTAAAAATATAATAAAAAATGTAATGTAATGTAATTTAATGTAATGACGTCAACAAATACACTAGATAAAGTATTGTTTTTTTTAAATCTTTACTGGTGAGTTATAAAAGATTCAACAATAGGTCAATCGATTCATCTCGAATACGCGAACAAATACACTTATACATATCATATTGTCGTATTTTGAATATTACAGAAGTTTTCCTCATAGAAATAAGGTCGAAAATTTTAAAAATCTCTAAACAGAATAAAACTACTTTGCAATGGCCAATATAGCTCAAACTCTTATCAGCCTAGAATATGATTCAGTACTAGAATTCGTCAACATGTAATGATTATAGTTCTTTTCTTTGCAGAGATTCGTTAAACAGGAAAAAGTTACATACACACATCAAAGAAATTTTTTAAATTTTATTTTTGAACTCCTGGGATCGAATCATATCCAAATATGTTAAAAAAATTAGATTTAAAAATATAGGTCATTACAGGCCTCCCTCTATGAGAAAGAAATGTAAGTTTCATTTTTTTTTTCAACGTTGTTGTACAAGCGCTCATTAGGGTTATTCATTTTACCAGGCTAAAAAAATGATTTTCGTATCAGAACACTTACTAAGTTGTACCTTTTTAGGAAAAAATTTTTCCAAAATAAAAGTTTGCGCTATTTATTACAATAATCGCAGGGGGGTTGTATTGACCTTCAATAGAATTTGAGAATCTTGATGTTCATTGTTGGCTATTGGGTCCGGATGATTAAAGACGATTAAACTACTAAAAACTTTTGAGCACAAATAGTGGCCCACATTAGTGAAGTATGTTAAATATGTAACAAAAATTTAAGAAAAAATCCCGCACAATTTACATTAAAATCCAGCCCGGTCAGATTAGCTGAACTGGACTAATAACTTGTCTTGCCTTTGTTGGTTGGACTGACCTATGGTCTTGCCTTAATTATCTGGACTAAAAAATATCTTTGGTGGTTCAAAATGTCTTTTGCCTTGATTATTTTGTAAAATCTTCACATTGCCAAAAGTCCCATTACATTGCCTGTAGTAGCTGGACTGGCTTTTCCTTTGATAATTGGACTGATCTACAGTCTTGTATTCATTCACTGAACTGTGTTCCACCTCTTCAATATTTCGAACCTGGCAATATACATTGCCAGGACAGCGCCATGATTTTGCCTATTATAACCTATTATTACCTATTATTTTGTTACCCTTATTAGCTGAACTGGTCATATTAGTGTTTCTAGTATTGTCAGTGATTATGCTGATCACAGTTTATTGAAAAATCTGCATCTCATCTTCAGATTTCAAGCGGGACATTAGATTCGCTTGCGGTCATATTTTTCTCGTTCAGCCCCACCTATTTTCAAATCCTCCTTTGTCCAAATTTGGTCGTTGGATTCTTGGTTTTATTTTAGGTAATTCTGTGTATTAAATATTTAACAATTACTTCATTTATTTTGCAGATGCAAATAACAATTGAAAGCTATTAACAAAATTCCTAAATGTCTTACTTTAATTTATCGAAAGAAATCTATTTTGGTTTAAATATTGTTTAAAAGATGTTTTTAAATTGGCAATTTTAGGCGTTTGTGATTTTTTGTATCATAACTTTTCCTGATTGGAAAATGTAATAATATTATTAAAAATGGTTTTAGGATCAATCACAAATATTTACTATTCCTCTCAAAAATGATACAGAAATCCACGTCTCGCCACCGAATAGCACAGTCGTTATAAATATAGAATATTGCCCTTTTATCTTTACTTGATATATTTTTACTTCTGATAATGGAATCTGCTGTACCCATAACCTTCTTATCTTCGTTTATATGCCTATCTAACTCTCTAGCTTTCCATCTATCATTTCGTCATTATCTAATAGTCTACCAAGATATATGTGTTTATCAACTGTTTCTATTTTCTCGTCTTGTAGAATAATGTTGCAGACTGTTTTCTCACCTTTTCCTTCAAATACCATAATTTTTGCTTTATTTACGTTAATTTCCAAGTTCATGTTCCTCATTCTTGTATTCAGTTATTTGAACATTATTTGCAAGTCTTTGATTGATTCTGCTATATCGAAATGCTAAGTGATGTCAACATTTTCACCCCCTTATTAAGAGCAGTTTATACTGTTATGGTTACATGAAACCCTCTACATTTCTTGATAAGTAACTATTACATTTATTTTTTCCGCGTGTGATAATTTCCCAAAAAAACTTTGCTTTAATCTGGATTGAATCATAAGACTTAAAAAAATTGAAAAAATTGGGTAAATGAACCTCGCACGGGGTCATTATTGTGATTAAAGTATCCATTGTGAGATCCGCAATCTTCCACTGATTGCAAGTAAGAGATAATTTCCCCTATAAGTATATTTTTCAATTTTATCGCTTCCTTGTTTATCTTTAACGTGTAATTATTTTAAGAGCACGATTTAGATACCACTTTTCTGGATGTTTTTTATTTTTTTATCATACCATTATGCAATTTCCCTTTCGGGGTAGCGTTACTCACTCGGCGAGGAAGGTAGTAATGTGGGAGATAAGTATAGATTTTTAAATTGATTTAGAATTCCCGTGTTAATTATTTAAAAAGAAGTTCGTTCCGCAACACTGTTCCGACCCAGATTGCAGACCAATCTTTCTAGTGATCACCCCAAGTGAAGAGCCTCACAAAGTCGTTATGTGAAGCTCCCTACTCGGGATCATTAGTATTCAAAGTCTTTTGTTTCAGGCGTCATTCACTCCACTGACACTCTTTTAATAATTTATTTGTCGCTACAGTTTTCTGTCCTGGCATACCTCTCTTATTTCCTTCACGTCCATGCATTTTTTCAAGCAAACTCTTGTTTTTCTATGGCTTCTTATGTCTCTTAGAATTATTTTCTCATTTACACGTGCTGTTTCTCATTCTGCCTAACTCTGCACTTTTACTTCCTTTGATACTGATTATCGTCCATTTATGAAACAGTTTCTTGCTTCCTTCAAAATTATTTGAATTTTCTTCTTTCCTACTGTTCTAATTTTATCCTACCTTTCCTTGACTTTGGTTTTACTTTCCTTTTTTTGTGTCTATAATCATTTTAAAGTCTATTTCTCTCTTCGTCGCCCAACTTCTGATTTTTGCATTTATTTTAATAGAAACATTTGTCATTTATTGAAACCTAATCCTTCCTTACAACTTTAAGTTAAAGCTGGCTAAATTTTTCATATTTTATCGATCAGGCCCGCTGAAATAAAAATTTTATACCAATGACCTTGTGGGTTCAAGATTTCGTGCATGCAGGATGTTTGGAAAACTGACATTTTTTTAAAAACCAAAATCGAGGAATACTTTTTTATATGATTATTTAGACCAGAATTTAAAAAAAACAAGTGCAGGAAGCGTCCACTATTAGGACAACTGTTTTCGAATTATTTTAAGGGTGGTTTTAAGATCTCTTAAAGACACAAGCTAGGAAATCGACTTTTCCTGACAATAAAAACTACGTGCGACTTATCACCATCAACCAAAATCACTGGACATTTTTTTAATAAAGTACCAGGGTTTATAATTACTTTAAAATAAGTTTAGGAAATATTCCCTAGCAGAAAAGTCATTAAAGTTACTGTAAGGGTCGTTTTCATATCCCTCAAAGATTTAAACAAGGAACTCCACATCTCCTATAGGAATCAAAACCACGGGTGATTCTTTTTAGGAACTGTTGAAATCGAAAATACCATTACACCATTAAGCCGTTTTCCTTTGAAAATACATTCACGATAAACGTGGTAGCAGGCAAGCTATGGAATTTATTTTAAGCTTTGTTTTAAAATCCCTCAGAGATTCAAGCAAGGAAGTCAATATTTACTAACAACTCAATTACCCAATTTCTCTATTTTACGATAATTTTTGATCCGATTTATCTAGTTTACACGTGAGTGTGAAACATGCACGTCTAAAGGAAACGTTTTTACTTAAATCTAGAGAGATTAGTTGTTTTTGAGATGCACGATCGTCGCGTTGGTACAAGCTATATTGTCGACCACTATTTACTCAATCTTGAAAATAACGATTTCTCGTTAGCGAAAATGGTTGTATATTTTCGAATGAAGTCGTTTTGTCATACAATAGCTCACTATCTTCAAGGGATGGTAAAACAACCATTGAAATAATTTTAAACACTTTTTTGGTCGGGAACACTGCTCGAACTTATTTTTAAGTGATTTCCAAGCACAATAGTTAAAGCAAAACTTCTACTGCAGTTTTTATTGTTAGGAAATATAGAGTTAATTAATTAAATCTTTAATAAATGATAAAACAACACTTTAAAAAATTCAAATACTTTTTTGTAGTAGACGCTTCCTAAAATTATTTGGAAGTGGATTCTGACCCTAATAGTTAAATAAAAAAAGTGAAAGATAAACGACTAACGAAACAAGTGCAAGGTAAAGTGAATGGCAGCGTGCCCAGAGGCAGACTGCGGGAAGAATGGTTAGAATGTGTGAAGGAGACCCTAGTTAGAAGAGACATAAGAAGCCACAGAAACACGAGAACTTACATGAACAAATGCATGGACGTTAATAAGGCTATAGAGAAGTATGCCAGGACAGAAAAGTATGGCGGAAAATAGTTAATAAAAAGAGTGACAGTATGACGAATTTGTAAGGAACTTTACTTTGAAGTGATTGTAAGAGAGATTGATCAGAAACCTGGGTAGGAGCAGTGTCGCGGAACGACCGTGTTGTTTAAATAAATAAAACGAGAATTATAGATTAAGTAAAAATTCTATAACCCCTTCCTCACAATACATTATAGTGTGGAACTCCTTGATACTGGAACGACAGTACTTACCGTCGAGCCGAATAACTTCGGACATGCAAGGTAAACTCAGACATTCCTAAATTGATGGTTTAAATCACTTGAGGGGGGTTTAATGAGAATTTAGAACCAATAAAATTTTATTAAGACTTTAATTTGGTTCTTGATTTTGGTTACAAATCCTTTAAGTAATTTAAACTATCAATTCACAAACCTTTTATTTACCACACATGTCCAAAATCACCGGATTTGACGGTACAATCTATTATGGCTACAAAAAAGCATATTGTTTAACTGGGGAGGAAACTTAGCGATTCCAATAAATGCGAAATTTCATTTGTGGTATATTGCGCGTCAAGATGTCAAGCCATTTCTTGCGCGGATAGCATTCGAATGGGTGACCACCTGTATTCGATGTACAGGGTCGACCCTACTTCTACTTTTACACACGACTGTCGAAAAACCGGCTGAACTTGGGAGGTGGTTTACTACAGTTTTCCTCTCCCCTGGCCAAACGTTCAGGTAAATGCGACTGTTTCCAATAAAGCAGGGCGCATCCTGGGTTGTCACTAGTTGTGTATAATTTGTTGCAGTGATTCTAAGCCCACATTAGGAAAAGGAAAATTTGTACTGGCGGTACTCATGCCAACTAACTCGAATGTTACTTTAACAGTTTCAACAGGGTGTTAAAAAGAAAGGCACAGTACAATAGGTTTCCAGTTTCCAAATGATTCCAGATAAAGATCCTCCAGTTATAATTAAAGATTTTACTTCTAATAATTAAAGCTCTGACTCAAAATCCGAAATCCAACTCTTGAGAGCCAAAATGAAGGGTTCGCTGACAATTCTGAATAACTTGAAGCTTAAGGGAAAGGGGCTTGGTCAAAGTTAGAGTGTGGCAAGTTTGTAAGATAAGCGTGCCATCTTGGGAGGTCGAGAGCGTCCTACAGTGGGGACGTTGCCGGTCCTAAATATGTTATTAGTTCGGTCGTATAACTGCTTCATTTTGCGGTGGATGGCCCGAAGGCGATCATCTGCCTTTCGCGAATAACGGCTGGCGCTTCGCGCATAGAACACGAAGCTTTCTCCCTGAGCTACCACCCAAAGCCCTCCCAGAAGTTCGACCAGGGAGGCCTAGATTCTTTAATCGTACTCCCCTAATCAATGCTTCGCCACCCTGCAATTTTGCCAAATTGCGAGAGACCACTGCAGGACATTCGACCTCTGGTTCCTAGGGGTAGGATCAAAATCATAGGGCTTAATCTAAAAGGACCTTAAATCCAAAAGATCCTGCTTCTCGTTTTTAAACCATTCGATCATGGTCACTGACCTCTATATACGTAATTATTCTGGATTTCCAAAGATCACTCCGCATGGCATAGGTTAACTCTGGATGTTGGATTTTCTAATAAGAAAGATGAATGTTCCGTCAAAACTGAAATATTTGAATCTCCATTTGAAACATTAATTTTCAGCAGAAAAAAACGAATTTTTAAATAAAAATAAAAATTATCAACCAAGCATGGGATAGGTACAGTTTCAGTTAAAAATAATAATTTTCTACGAATAAAAAAATTTCAACAAATGCGTTGAATTTTAAACCAAATAATGCATCTATAAACAAAAATTAAATTTGTAACCAAATATTTAAACTTTCTACCAACAAGTTGAATTTTTAAAACAAAAAACTACTTCTCAATCAAGAATAAAATCATTTTTTACAAAGCATATTTTACGAAGCATTTGAATTTAAAAAAATAACTTTCAAAAAATAGTTGAAATTTCTCTAATGCAGCTAAATTTTCAGCCAAAAAATAAACTTCCAACTCAAATGATGAATCTTTAACTTGAATAGGTTATTTTCTACTTAAAACATTAATTTTGAATTAAAAAACAAGGATTATTCAACAAAATAGTTCAAGTTTTAAACGCAGAGTCAAACATTCAACTAAAATTATGTTATTATTATTATCTGGGTAGAGACCACAAGATCCCCTGGCACATGAGTGATGGCCACTTGTGGTCTCAACCCAATTTTTTTTCTCAATAAGTTTTTAACAAAATACATTAATAATCAAAAAATAGTAGAATTTTCAAATAAAAAGGATAAATTGGTTATCAAAACTGGAACAGTTAAAGTTTTAGCTCAAAAAGTTAATTTTCAGACTAAAAACTACTGAATTATTTTTAAAAATAGTTACATTTTTTAGCAAAATAGTTCAATTTTCTACCAGAAAGATGAATTTTCAAGGAAGAGGATTAATTTCATACCAAAAGGTGAATTTTCAATAAACTGCATGAACTTTAAGTCAAGTAGTTGAATTTTCAAATTAATGGATCCTAATCCCCAGAGATATAACGATAATAATTATTATTACTATTATTACACCATTAAGCCGTTTCCCTTTCGGGGTAGGCGTGACTCACTCGGTAGGGAGGGGAGTAG
>JAAAKG020167660.1:0-54380 GCA_010014905.2 Druon quercuslanigerum | reverse complement strand
ACTCGACATATTCACTGAGGTAAACAACTATGATGCTATTATTTTGGCAGAATGGAATTGTGTATTTTTGAAGGTTACTGTCCACAGAAAAATATGACGTAGATGCCAAGTCATAGAAATGTAAACATATCTCTAGCAACATTTATGAGTAAAACCGTCAAACTTCAACTAACACCCCTGGTAGAAGATCAGAGTCTAAACACTATTTTTTCAGCGTAAAAATTGTTTAATTTTCAATCTAACAAACGCACAGAAACGAGAAGATTTATAGGAAAAATCTCCCTGTACTAGCCAATATACTTTTTGAAGCACCTTAAAGGCTTTCAATTTTCACAGCTTTAAAATTATGTTGCGTTCTAAATTATCCCTTGTGCTCTCTTCTGGTCATAAAGCTGTTAAGCCTGATTAGGTCTGACACTATAATCGGCCACGTTTAAGATTTATTGGACGTAACTTTAGGGATAGAACCCTCGTAAAGTCAAAGTTTCCTTAATCGTGTCAATTTTTCTTGTAGTTCAACCCGATCAGGAAGACCGAAGCACACACCAAAGAACTATCGAAGACCTTAATAGCATCACAACGCTGGGAAGTTTGTGCTCTGAAGGGTTGATTGAAATGGAGTTGAGTCGACTAGAACTAAAGTAGAGTCCGCAATTGAGTTTAGTTTCTCCGCTTTTACAGTTGACTAGGTTTCATAGAGCTCAACAAGGCCCTGAATTTAGTTCCGCTAACAAAGTTTACTTTAAATTGCCGACTCAGAAACTTTCAAAAGAATGTGTAATTTTTCGAAGTTACATGTGAAATCTATAAAAATTCAGTTACTAAAGATAGAAATCACGAACTGGACATGAACTTAGGGACACGATAATATCCTAACTGCGAAATTCTCTGACGTTTCCCTAACCAATTTTTCATGCTGTCACTCATTGTGACAACAGCAAACTTGACAGCCCAAAATCCAGCCAAAGCAGGGTAAGCAGGTTGATTTTTCACGAAAATAGGAGAAGATTGAAAAAAAATATGAAGCGCTTTATATTTCAAAACAAAATATATTGAATTTTTAAGGAAATAGTTTTAATTTTCAACCAAAAAAGGGGTGATTTTCTACCAAAAGGGATGAATTTTTAATAGAAGAGTTGACTTTTCAAGCAAAAAAGATAAATATTGTAGAAAACATTTGGTAACTAAACACAAAAAGATAAATTTTCTACGAAATAGTCCTATTTTTAAACAATAATTTGAGTTTGCAACTAAGAAAAATGAATTTCCAACCCAGAACTTTCCTACCAAAAAACGCTAAATTTTCCATTAAAGGGACAGATTTCCTATCCGAAAAGACAAACTTTCAGCAAAAACGTGAAATATGGGGCCAGAAAGGATTTCTTTTAGTAAAATAATTTCTTTTTTTAACAAAATAGTTTAATTTTTAACAAAATAATTTCATTTTTAATGTACAAAGATGAATTTTAACGCGAATATTGAGATTTTCATAAAATAGTAAACTTTGACTAAATTTTCTAGCATAATCAACCCACAATTTTCAAGTAAATTAAAATTTTAAATTTTCAACAAAAAAGATCAGTTTTTAACCAAATACTTGCAATTTTAATTAAAAAATATAAATGAGTTTTAACGTAATGTAATGTAATTTTTACCGTAAATAAAATTTTTTGAGTTAAATCATTAATATTTTTAAAGATTTCATTTCAAACAAACTCGTTTAACTTTTAAGTAAGTAGGGAATGAGTAAATTATCACGTAAAAAACCCAAAATTTAAATTTTTAAACAATAAAGTCATTTGTCAACCACATAATTGATTTTTCAACTGAAAACGATCAATTTTTAACCGGAAACAGATTAGTTAAATGTGTAGTTCAAGAAATTAGTTTTCAACAAAAAATTGAATTATTACATTTTGGATTTAGAAAAGTAAGGTAACTATTCAAGCAAAATAGTTTCTGTCTTGAACCAAGAAAAATAATTTTTAACTAAGCAGTTTAACTTTCAACCGACTAGTTCAATTTTCGAACAAAAAATGATTTTTTAACAAAATAGTTGAATTTTCCACAAAATAATTACATTTTCAACCAAAAAGTAGAATTTTTGACTAAAGAGGTAAGTTTTGAACCAAAAATAATATGTTATACATTCTAATAAAAAAAATAATTAATTTTCAAGCAGAAGTAATTGAAATTTCTGGTTGGATTCTTAAAAAATAGGAGAATAGTAGAATGGGGGAAAGAGTGTGAGAACCTAAAACTAATTATGAAATATAATTAAGACTGAAATTATTTGTAAATCTGGTTCAGAAATTCTTTTTCCATTTTGAATGAAATTTAGATTAGATTTATATTAAGTTAAAGTGAATATAGCCTTATCTTTTGTGCACGAGTTCAAGTTCTATAACTGAGAGTTTCTTAAGAGAAAATGTAATACCCTTTTACAGTTCTATCACCCCAGAGGCACTAGATTTGTGTTACAGCTTCGGGATTTTCGATTCCAGGTCAATTCAATATACCCTATATTTTAACGGATTTCTTTAGCCTTTTATTAATGTAGGAAGTAAAGGTTCCTTAGATCAAAGATAGTTTCCCGGATGTGATAATGAATGAAAAAATATTGTTCCTTAAAGAATTTTATATAAAACCATTGTTTAAATTAAAGTATTTTTTCAAGGCGCCCACAAAACTTTATCTTCAAAATTATATCATTTTTCCCTGAAACATTTTTCATTTTTTCTGGTATTTAAAAATCAGCATTTCAATCGTGTAAACTTTTTAATTTAGAAACTTTTAGAAAATGAATAAAACAATATCATTTTAGATAACTAAACAGTTGAATTTACGACGAAAGAAATATGACGTTTTACCACAATATTCAAATGCTCAACAAAACATTTAAATTTGTAACAAAATATTTGAAATGTAAACTTAGAAAGTTGAATTTTTTACAGGATTATTTAATTTTAAAAAAAATGTTGAATCTTTAATTAAGTACTTGATTTTTCTACCTAGAAAGATGAATTTTCAAACATAAGTCGAATTTTGATGAAACACAGAATAAACTTCATTTTTAGTTGAATTCTCAAAAAAAAGGTTTGATTGAATTTGTCGCAAAATAGTTCGAAATCGTTGCATTTACAACAAATAGTTGAACTTTTATCCAAATAGACCAAATTTAAACAAAATAGTTTAATTTTCTACTTACAAGGATGAATTCTCAACCAAATATTATAGTCTTTAACCAAAGCACTCAATCTTCTGCAAAATAGTTAAATTTTTAAGCGACAGAGAGCAATTCTCAACAAAAAATATAATATTTGATATATCGATAAAAAAGATGAAATTTATATCGAAAGAGATTATTAACATGAAAATATAAATAATCAACAAACAGTTAAAATTAAATACAACAGTTGATTTTTTAAACAAAGAGAGGAAATCGTAAGCGAAAAAAATAGTAGTATACAAATAAAGACTAATTTTTAATTACAAGAGATAAATTTTCCAAAAAATGAAAACAGTTACGTTTTTTGTTCAAGAAATTAATCTTCAACCGAAAATAATAAATTTTCAACTAAAGAGATGAAACTGTAACAAAAATTTTTTTTTAAGAAAGTCACGAATCATTTATCCAAGAAGTTGACTTTCTCATTAAAAAATATCAAATTGCAACAACATTTTTCAACGAACTAGTTAAATATTCATAAAAAATTTTTTTTCGACGAATAATATAATAGTAGATATTTCAATCCAAAAAGATAAATTTGCAACAAAAAATTAATGGTCTACCAAAATAATTGAATTTTCAGCTTAAAAAGTCGAATTAACAACCAAAAACGGTGGCTTTTGAACCAACTTGTGGAATGAAAAAAAATATATTTTTAATAAAAATAAAATATTATATAAGGGTGGCCAAAAAACTAAAATATTAAAATCCCTTTAAAATTTTTTTCCAATAAATTTGTCATTTACCCTGAAAATTCATTTTTATGGGCTAAAATGTTATCCTGTAACATGTTTAACGTAGGCAGTCATATAAAAGGAATAAAATGACCTTAAATTAAATTTAAAAAATTTTAAACATATATTATCATTGAGAGTTATTTGAACTGCCTCTAAAAGGAATTTCCTGACTTTTCCCTGATTTTCAGGTCTTCCCTAATCTACGGGTAACGATTTAAAAAATGCATTCACTTCTTACAGGCATGTCCTAAATAAAATAAGAAATAACAATTTATAAAAAGGAATTGGAATATTAATTAATTATATATATTATATAATTAATATTATATAATAATTGAAATTCATAAATGAATTCTGAGAGAGTGAATGAGAAAGACTGGTCGAATTTCTGATTTTTGCAAATTCCATGATTCAAATTTAACTTCTCGCAAAATCAAGGAATATATAGATAAAATTTTGAAAGCCTTAAATAATACAGCTTAATATATACACATTCTACCTGTTTCTCGATTTATAATAAAAAATACTAAGACGTGCGCAAGACAGAAATCTCTCTGTTGAGCGGGACTGCAGCACGCCTGTCCGTTTTTAATGATAATGGGAGAATCATTAAAAATGTATGCAATTTATTGGACTCATTTTAAGGAGAAGATTTTAAGGTTTATTCTGTAAACCTCTTAGAATGTTCACTAAATTTCTGTACATTTTGCCAGTAATTAAATTTTAATCATGAAAATTGGAAAAAGTTTGAAATTAGGTCTATCTTTCTCACTTGCTATCTTAGTCTCTGGAAATAATTATATTTTATTTTTTCGGGAGATATCCTACCAGAAGTCAGTTCATATTATTAATCGCTAGTTATTTAGGTGCCCTTATACTCCTTCACGGTACTGCGTCTTGATATATGAGGTCAGGTATTGTTTATAAGGTCAAAAAAACGAAAAGAAAGACTGCTTCTGACTAATTAAAGGAACGATAAATAGCCAAGTGAAAACGTAACCAGGCCACTTTAAGTGCCGCTACGGCCCATTCGCTGCTGCAGTTTTTTTTAAATTCATCATTTACTCAGTTGAAGGGTCCGAAATATCCGACTAATTAAATTCTTTGCCAGCTTTAAACACACCCTGCTTTTACCCAAGCAGGGTTGCTGAGAAAACTTATTTGCAAAGTTCACAGCTCGTTCCTTTCTGCAGTCGAGGTCGTGGCACGCGAGTCCTTAGTACGACAAAATACAGGGTGTTGTCCTACACGTAATCAGATCATCTAACACTCCGGCTGTCAGATACGACTAAATGTTTCCACCTTTCACGTTTATTTCTCAGAAAAGGCTTAATTTTCCTATTTAAGACATTTCTACTTTCAGAGGCTCGTTCAAGAGTCTATCTTCTAAACAGAATACCAAATCTGTATAGTCCCAAGCTGAAGCCTAAGGGAGATTTATGTCTAAACATGTTCGATAATCATTTAATTCACTACAATTCTAAATCAAGCACATGAATTGAATACTGAAAATCTTGCATTCAAGAAACTTGCAATTAAAAATTCTCTGAATTTTCCCTGCTTTTTCATTTTCCTTAGCTAGTAATATTTAAAGAACAACATTCTAAAATTGTACAATATTTTTAATATAGATTCTTTTATAATCTATTAAACACTTGAAACTTACCGACGACCGAAGATCATTTGGTTTTGAGATTTTAAAAATGCAGTATGAATTGAGCAGAAAGCCGACAACCAAAAATGCACTGTCTGCAAAAGTTGCATGGGTCTTAGCGGGAATTTTAAATTTAAAAAAAATGCAACTTGTCTTTTTCATTTTATAATTTTTGATTGACATGTATTACTTGGTCTTGGAATAGGAAAAGTGTATTCAAGTGATAAAAGGATGCTGCTGTGAACTAGCTCATAATAATCGATTCTGGGAATGCGAGTAATATTAGTTCTCTATTAAGCGAGAATTGGTTGTATAATGCTTACCTTATTTATACGATTCTGCGCAATGCGCCATTTCCATATTTGTTCTGCACGTTAGAACACAACAAAATATCTAAATAGTTCAAGAAATAATTTCTTTTTAATTTCAGAATTATTATAGATCATTATCAGCGAGTTTACACAGGCGTACTTTTATCACTTGCCAAACATTTCCTATTCGAAGACCAAGTAATACATGTTAATCAAAAAATTTTAAAATGAAAAACACAAGTTGCATTTTTATTCTTATTTAAAATTTTCGCCAAAAAAATACGACTTTTCCGACAGTGCATTTTTGGTAGAACGATCAAGTACGGCTGAGCCATCAACCCCCACAGCTTTTGGTGGGCTTTCTGCTCAATCAACGTCGTTGCTGCACAACTTTATACTAATTTTTTAGCTATGACCAGATTTATTCGAAAAACCAGATACTGAGCGCTCATACATCCACCGCGGAATCATTTCCGGGGTCTAGATAATTTTCAAAGTGCATTTTTAAAGCTTTAAAACCGAATTTTTTTGTCCATTGGTAAGTTTTGAGTGTCTCATAGATTTCGCTATTTTTGTGCACCCCTTTTCAACAGCCCTAAATAAAAATTTACTACACTTAGCGATGTCATAAACTAATTTATGAAAAGTCAGGGAAAAAGTGCCCTATTTTAATCGAAAAAGTTACCAAAAGTGACAAATGTGTGTTAATATTGTGACTAGTATTCTTATGGATTTAAAACAGTTCAAAATAATTCGATTAATAAGAGTTCTGAATACTTTGGGTTCAATTTAAATGAATTCAAACGAATTCGACAAAAATAAAAATTTACATAGCTTTTAATCAAATTAGAGTGTATTTAAAAGAAATTTACGGGATTCAAGAACGCTATGAAATTATTTAAAATTCAAGTAAATTGAACGAAATTCAAATATATGAAAAAATTTATTGAATTCAGTAAGTTTGAAATAACTTTATACAAATTTAAGGGAATTCAAACGAATTAGATAAAATTTCTAAGAACTCAAAAGCAGCACAAAATACTTCTAAATCATTAAAAGAATCGTAAAAAGATCCTTTGAATTGAGTAGAATTAAGTGAATTTGAAAAAATATAAGTGAATTTAAAAAATTCAAGACAATTCCTAATAAATCGAAAGAATTATACATAATGAAAAATACCCTTATTCCTTGTAAATTAATTCTTTAGAAATAAATTAAATTACGAATAAGTTCCGTGAAATTCTACAAAATTCGATAATGTTTCTTGAAATCCCGAAAAATTCATTAAAACATTATAAGTCCAGTAAAATCGTTTCATATTATTCGAAATTTTAAGAATATCTTTACAACCGAATAAAGAAGTTTTCAAATCCCTTTAAATCATTGAAATCGTGGGAAATCCAAAAATGTTTTTTTAATTTCTTAAAAATACCCTGCAGTATTCTTAAATACTCATGTAAATTTCAAATCCGTTAAAAATGCTTTGAATTCTTGCAATAAATTGAAAATTCTTCGGAATATTTTTAAATTCTCTAAAATATTTGAACTCACTTATGATGCCATTACATTTTTTAAATCAACTGAAAATTTGGTGTACTCTTTTGAAATGCCTCTCAGTATGTCAAGTCTTTTTAAATACCTTCACATTGTTTTAATCTCTCGAGAATTCCTGCAAATTTTTACAATTACCCTAAAATATTTTAAATATTTTCCAATACTTTAGAGTTTTTCAAATCTCTTGGAAATGCCCTGGGATATTTGAGAATAATTTGAAATATTTGAATCCTTTAAAATCACTTTAAATTGTTGAAATATATTTAAAATACCTTAGAGTATTTGTAATAATTTTAAATCTTTTGAAATTACTTTAAAAAGTTTTAAGGCTCCAAAAAATTCCTACGAATTTTCTAATATACACAAAAAAACTTTTAAAATCTTTGAAATCCCTTCTAATTATTACAATCTATAAAACATTCTTTGGAATCTTTTAAAATATTCTTAAATCTTTGAAATTCTTTGAAGCCTTTTTTAATACAACAAAATATGTAAACATACTAGAAATCCTACGAAATACCTTAATCCTAGTGAATAAATCCTTTGAAATCTATTAAAACATTACAAAATAGCATAAAATCTGATGTTATTCTCTGAAATTTTGACCAAAATACAAAATACATTGGAAGATTTTAAAGATCCTTAAAATTATTCAAATCTTCGGAGCCCACCATGAAAATTTTTTGAATTCTTTAAAATCATTCAGACCTTTGGAAATTCCTTTAAAGTGTTTCAATATTTTGAAAATGCCTTGAAATCTTTTTGAATACTCTAAAATATTATTATACTTCTAAAATAAATTAAAAATCCTTTGAATGTTTTCAAGATACATTAAAATACTTTTAAATCCATTCAAAATATTGAAACATGTTAAAAATTCTTCGGAATCTTTTAAAATGACCAAAAATATTTAAAATCCTTTAAAAACTTTTAAAATCTCATACAAATTTCGAAAACTTTTTGGAAATCCCTGGAATTTTGATAAACAAACTCAAATATTTTAAATTCTTTGCAATTCCTTCAAATGATTGACAGCTATTGAAAATTCCCTGAAATCTTTTTCAATAACTTAAAATATTTCAAATCCTGTGAAATCTTTGGGAATCCACATAAATTAGTTTATTAAAATTTGACTACAGTTTCTTTGTTTTTATAAATGTTAGAAATATTTTGAAATTTAAGACTTTTTTTACATTATAAAATTAAAAGCAAAATTGATCAAAAGTACGACCTTTTTAGGTAAACGCATATCAAATTTACAATTTTCTTATAGAATTGGAAAATTCTAAGAAAATTTTTATAAATTGACAAAACCTGTGTTTTCACCTTTCTAAATTTATTATAATTTGTATACATTAACATAATTTTACGAAACATGTAAGAGCAATAAGCTTCCGAACCCTCTCGTAAAATTAAGAAGATTTCTAACAATTGGATTATGTGGAAGCCCTGATTATTCTCAAAAGTTACCTGAAGTTCTTGTTTGACAGGAATTCCTTGACTTTATTTGCAATTTAAAAAAAATCTCTGACTTTTCCCTGAATTTCCCTGACAAACAAAATTCCATGACTTTTCGCAGGAGTTCTTTTTACAAGATAAAATGAATAAATTCTTGATCCTCACGAAAAAACATTGTTCGTATAAAGTCATGAACTCGTAGCTAGATCTCAGATAAAAAAAAAGAGAAAAGATTTATTCTTATCTCTTTTAGAAATGTATGGACAAACTTCGTACTTTCTTACGAAGAGTTCAAAATTTCTAAGAAAAATTATGGGTGCGATTTAATGTAAACAATATATAAAACCTAACATCTTTTATACGTTTTATAAAACTTTTAGCTGCTCGTCAAACTCAAACCATACATAATGCGCACACGTGCCGCACGTGTGCCGGCGACGTACAGACGAAGCTAGTTTCCAGCTTGTGGGTTTTCTGACAACTTTTTTGTAAACATTCGTAACATTTTTGTACTTATTAAAGAGAAAAAGCGATAACCTGTTTTTGAATTTTCACGTCAAGTGCGTTAATAATTTTTCAAAATTCTCAGATTATTTATGTAAATCCATCAATATCCGATACATTTTTCTCGTATCCGAAACCTAGCTACTAGTTCGTGACTTTTTCACGGTTCAATTTTTTACCGTGCGCTTCCCTCTAAGCAAATATTTTGATATAGTCTGAAATCGGACGTTAAAGTGAGATTAAATCTGACATATTGTAAGTGAACGAGATTGATTCGAGCAGATGAGGAACCGATACCATGACACTTTGCAAACACTCGTAAATGTTGTACGGATATCTGAAATAGCTTCAAACACAGAGAATGAAATTCATTTGGGCTTCGAAAGCTTCGTGACCGACCACTCTGGTGGTCGAACATACTCAATTGTACGGGTGGAATTTATATCCCTGGGTAGAATCTACGCAAGTACCATACTAAAGGCTCTACATGCTAGAATAACCACGAGCGAGGCTTTCGATCGCCAGGCATTCCTTTCCTAATTAGCTTTTGGTATTCCATCGACGGAAATCCTATTGAGATCGCAACAACGGCTAAAATCGCACAGCCCATTCATCCGCCTATTCAACCTGCCTTGATGTTTCTCCTCTTTTGAAAAAATTATCACTGATCGTGCTGAAATTTCCGGGATCATAGTCCAAGAGCCAAATTGTTTATAGTTTATGCCTAATTTCTGTAAATGGATATTGAAAACCTTCCTCTGAAAGTTATATTTTGAGGTTGCGGCTAATTTAATTCATTTTTGATGTCTTCTGAATAGTCGCAGAAATTCATTTACAAAATTACCTCATTTTAAGCAAAAAATTCTAATCTGTTAATATTTTTAGAATCTTTTATAAAGAAATAAAAAATGTTTGAATTTAATTTATGACCCCATGGTCTATCGAATCGAAAAAGGTGACTAATTTGTATGACGTTCTTTTAAATCTAAAATGAACTCCAAAGTTTTCGATTAACAAGACTTAAAAACCATTTAAGCTAAATGGAAATGAATAAGAAAAGAAATTTTAATCTAAAATGTTCTACTGATTTCAGTGCAATTAAAATAAATTGAAAAAAAAATCAAGTAAATTAGAAGAATTTGATGAAATGCCTAAGTCTTAAATTCTAAGTTGGTTTATAAAACTCATAAAAAAAGTCCCACTGATTACTATGAAAAATGTTAGAAGAGAAATTTCAGCGAAAATAATAAAAAAAAGTAGACTTCGTAATTGCTGGCTTAAATTTTATATTCAATATCAAATTGCAAAAGCTCATTCTATTTTTTGAAGGTGTCCGTACGTACTCTCTTTTTAATTATTCAGTTTTTTAAACCAAATATTTGCTAAATAATATTTAACAAAAACGTAACAAGTATAGATGTAAAGAACTTTTTAAAGAATAAAATAATCTTTTGTAAAATACAATTGAATAAAAATTATGATTTTGGCTGGAGCAGAAGAAATAGCGCAAAAATAAAAATAACTATATTCCAATAAACATTTATGACTTTGAATATTTTTACTATTAACGTTCAGGTTTCTCTGATAAGTTTTTTGCAATAATCAATAGGCCTCAATTTGAAAATTTTATCAGTCAAGTTAAATGGTCATTTAAAACTAAATCAATAAGAATCCAGATGAAATATTCCAAATAAAGACCAATAAACATCTTAAAAGGTCTTTCAATTTTTCAAACCCTAAAAACTCATTGAAATACACAAATATCTGACAAAATTCCTTTTAATTTGTTTTGATATCATAGAAACTTAAATATCCTGTAAAATATTTGCATATCGTCTAAAACTACAGAATGTTCTTGTAAACTGTACGAAAATTTGTTTAAATCCCTTTAAATAATTTGAATAATTCAAATCCTTGAAAGTCGCTTGATTTTTTTTCTCTTTAAAATACTTTGAATGTATTTAAAATACCCTAAAGTTTAATTCTTCGAAAAAAATTAAATTAATTAAATTAATTAAAAATTAAAGAATCTTTGGGAATTTTGAAAAACATCCTAAAATATTTCAAATAATTCAAAAGTATTTTTGAAGCCATTGAAATTTTTTAAACTTTCTAAAATTTCATTTGAAGTTTTTAAAAATTCTTTTGAAATCTGTGAAAGCTTTGAAGTTATTTCAATCAATTAAAGATTCCTTGGAATATTCTAAAATATTCAGAAATCTTCAAAATTCTATAAAATATCTAGAAATACTTTGAAATATTTTTAAATATTTTTAAATCTTTGAAGCCCTTAATTATTTTGTATACATTCTTTGTAATCTATTAAAATATTATAACATCACATGAAATTTTATGAAATCTCAGGATATTTCCTAAAATCGTAGTAAACTGAATAAAACAACTTTAGCTTCGTTCGAATCTTTTAAAATATCTTTAAACGTTATAGGTTCTATAAAATCATTTCATATCTTCCGAAATTCTAAGAAATTATTTTAAACGATATTTCCATTTCTTTAAATTCGTTAGAAATTAATTGAAATTTGTTGAATTTATTGTAAACGCTTAAATATCTTTTAAAAGACCCTAAAATATTTCAAATCCTTTAAAATTTATTTAAATCTTTTGAAATCTTTTGCAATCCCTTAACACATCCTAAAGCACTGCAAAATTCCTTGAAAGTTAAAAAAACAGAAAACATTGAAAACCTTAGAAATACTTTTAAATTACTGAAATCTATTTAAAAATACCCAGGTACCAGTAAACATATTTTATAATATTTTTATTCCTTTTGAATCTTTTGAAATTTCTTCAAATCTTTTCCAGCTCTTGAAAAAATATTTGGAATTTTTTTTAATTGCCCTACAATATTTCAAGTCTTTCGAAATTCCTTGAAAATTTGTAAATATTTCAAAAATTCCTTGTAATTAACAAAACCCGGAAAATCTTGACAATCTTTTAAAATTGCAACAAACTATTGAATTTTTGAAATTTGAAATTTAAATCTTGTGAAAACCCTTGAAACTTTTCACAGATCTTGAAAATTCCTTGGACATTTAAAGAACTTGATTAAATCTTCAAAACCCTATGAAATCCATTAAATTTATTGAAATATTTTGAAAATGCTTTGGAATATTTTGAAATAGCCTAAAAGACTTTTAAAAAATTCAATATAATTCAGAAATAGATGTAGACCCAAAAAATATTAAATATTTTTAAAAACGATAAAAATAGGGATTTGAGATAGAAATAATTACTGTGTGGCAGCCCAAATTATTCTTAAGAGTTCAGAAGAAAGATTTTTTCCCAACCATAAAAAAACTTAATAGGTAAAATAAAAATTCTTGAAGACAATTAAAAAATATATTATCTAGAAATATAGCTTAGCCATTTGAATTATTTTTTAAATTAAAAGATCTTGAATTATTTCTTCCAGGAAGAAAGTCGCTAGATTATGAAGTTAGTAGAATATTTAATAGGATCTGCGTCTGCCTCTTTATAATCACCAAGTCTCCATATAAACGATCACATTATATTATTTAGCACGATTAAGTACCAATAAAACTTGTAGAATCTTCACGTATCAGTGTTCGAATTATGCCGGAGGCGTACGCCCATTCGAGCGGATGTGGTTAATAATGTTCCTTTTTCAATTCTTGCACGTTAAAAATATCACAATTTCATAGAAAAAAATATTTAAAATTTCTATATGTAATTGCCTACTATTACGAGCGTGTTAAACATCTTTGACAAAATAATTATCTTATTTGCAAAGTATTTTGACCAGTAATTTCAAGAGTGGTTATCCTCGAAAGAATAAGACAAGATTTTTAACTCAAACTGGAAGATAATCTTTGTTGTTAAAATTTCTTCACAAGAAACGGTTTCCTTTAATCTCTTCTATTTTAAAGTTGTAAATTTGAAAAGCGCTGATATTTCAAATTCAAAAGAATACTTTCTTCAAATTCGTATAAGTATTCGAGTCCAAATTAACTAATAGTTAAAAACTAAAAGCATTCAAGTTTCGGGAAAATGCTTTCAAATTGATTTCATTCATTACTTTTAAAAAACATTTAAAAATATTTTTATAAATATTTTATTATTTTAAAGAAAAGATCGCTTTGCGTTAAATAATATAAATTCTTGTTTTGCCAAACCAAGATGATACTAAAAGATAAAAAAATAAATGCGCGTATCAAAACATTTATTTCAACATTGTTTAATCCGCTAAATGTCAGAGTTTCACAAAATATTTTATTTCAGATACATTTCTCTCTAAATAATTATCTTTTCACTTTTTAAATATTTTACTCATAAGTGAAATATTTTATATCATCTCAAGTGAACAAATATACAAGGGAAATGAACAATACTGATAGGATTTCATTCAGTGAATGAACAACGCTTTATAAATATATATTATTTTTTTATCAAAAAGAAATAACAGTTATTATAAATTGTGCAAATTCTACAAATTTAGCTTAATGGCTACAAAACAAACACGCACGCTACCCTCGAGCTTATTATTTGTCTCACCCAAAATTTAAAAATAAAACGCAAATCTGAGTTTTATAAAAAATGTTTGTATTTTATGTGTCTATTCTTTAAATATTGTACATATTCTGTAAAGTCTAAGAATTTTTTTTATTCAAAGTAGCAATTTAAGAAAAATCACTACTATAACATAACGAAATTTTGTTTTTACATTGTGTGAATGTTTCTAAACCTATTTTCTTATATCACCGATTTCTTCTGAAAAATGTTTAAGTAAATTGAATTTTTTCAAAAATTATAAATCTTCTGTTGAATCTCTACCCTTTTCCGATGACAAACGCGAATAAAAATTAAATTTATTCAAATATTTTTTATCTTCTTCGAAATGCAATTATTTTTTATTAAAAGAATCGATTACAAATAGGACGATACAACAACTTTAAATTGTTCAATAATTGCAAATCTTCTTTTATAATCATATCGACATTTGCGGTAAAAACCACCAGCTTAACCTGAAATTATATTTAAAAATTTTGTGTTTTGGAAATTTAATGATTTTTAAGAAGAATAACAATTTCTGGTATAAAATGTAAACATATCGAAAAACATTTACATAATCCAAAATGATAAAAAGATTCTAAATGTTGTTCAAATTATAATACCTCTTATTTAAAATTTTCAATTTTCCGTGCCAACGTAACCTAAAGTTTTCAAAAATTAGGAATCTTGATTGAAACCTATTATTTGTTTAATGAAATTTTCAATCAAAAAACCTCAAAAATCCAAGTTGCTTGAGCTTATAAATTTGATTATTACAAAAATCACTGGACTTAAATATAATGAGTTTTTTTTTTTAATGCAAATGATACGAGACGTATCATTATAACACGTATTTTAATTAGAGTTACACATATAATAATAAGAATAAATTAAATTCAATATTTTCGTGCTTTGATTATTTTTCAAATGATTCTGAATAACGAATATTCGGTTTACAGTAAACAAGTAATAAACCCGTTATTTCGTCGATATTGTCTGAGAGCTTAACAAGCATGTCATGTTTTGACGCTCCCTAACAAGACATTTTATGTTTTAAAAAATCCCAAAATCCACCGAAACGAAGTCATAACAGCATGATTGATTTAAAAGTTTATAAATAAAAAAATGAAACATAACGCTATTCGATAATTGATACACGGAAACACGAATGGTTTCAATCAGTGCCGGTTTCCCAACCCATCGCCGTCGAGCGGAAAAACTGGTGAACAAGCAGCGATCGATGTCGTTGATAACCAGCGTTCCTTTTCGCTTCGTGATGTAACAAAAAAATAGTCGATGTCGCGCTATTCATCCATTCGGTCAGATTTTCTGATGGAATGGGAGTTTGGCGATTTTTAGAATTTTCTCGTGCAAAAGTTCGTCCCGTGTCGACGACCGATCTTATCAGGTTGGTTGGACGAACCTAGCGATAAATAATGAAAGTAGTCGTCCTGAATTCGTGATTCCACGGCTAGTGCTATTTACCTCCATGTGAAAGAAGGGCAAAATTTGTAGCACGACAAAGTTAAATATTGATGAAACGAAAGAAAGACAAAAGGAAAAGTTGGCAGTCTCTTGGAAAAATACAACCCTTCCAATAAACCTACGACTTACTTCCAGTTGATAAATGAAACCAAAGAAAAGGAGAAAGGGAAAATCAAACATCTTTGGGTTTCGAATCCTCGAAGAACCTGAATCTTTTACTCAAATCTTTCTTAGAAATCGTCTAAAAATTCGAGAATTTAATGGTCATTTGGTTCCTAATATTGATACAGATTTTAGTAGTACGAATTTTGTATGACTTTTGCTGAGTGGTAAGAGCACATGACCGGCAATCAGTTTACGTGGGGTCGAATGCTACCCGAGTTAATAAAAAAGAGGTTCTTTTTCGCCAGTAAGCATTCCGAAAATAATAAACCCTTATTTATATATTTATTCTCTGATTGTTTTAAACATCGAAAATTGTTCAAAAGCTTTGTCATTGGATGAATGGGAGAAAGTGGAATAGAAGGAGAGGCTTCAATTTTGGTCGGAATTCCAATGTTTGAATTCTTAAGAGCGATCCCTATTCAAGTCCCTTGAATATAAATTAAATTAAACGATTTCATTAAAAGTTTTTTAACAAAAAAAAGATTCATCAACTAGAAATATTTGGCACTCTTTCAAATCATTAGAAATTTAATGAAACCCTCCTTTAAATCTTGTGAAATTCTTTATAATATTTCAAAACCTCTTCAAATATTTATATTCGCCAAAAATCCTTTGAAATAAAAATCTTTCAAATTCTCTAGAAATTAGTTGTACTCTCTCGAAGCTTCTTTAAAATAA
This sequence comes from Druon quercuslanigerum, assembly GCA_010014905.2. NCBI lineage: Eukaryota > Metazoa > Arthropoda > Insecta > Hymenoptera > Cynipidae > Druon > Druon quercuslanigerum. The sequence continues at coordinate 38,075 of JAAAKG020167660.1, read as the reverse complement.
AATAAATTCAATTTATGCTTTAAAGTTCTCTAGAAGCCCGTTGAAATTTGTTGAAGTTTGTAAAATTACCTAAATTATTTTAAATACTTCAAGGTCCTATAAAATTTACTAAATCTTCTGAAATACTTTGATCTTGATTTATATCTTTCGACTTATTAAAAATTCATTTAAATAAGTAAAAATAATTTAAAATGTTTTCAATATAAATTAAATTTGAATTGTTTATAACACTTCTTTAAAAAATACCCCCCACCCCGAATTCCCATAAATCTTTAAGATCATCTTTTGAGATTCAATAATATATTTTAAATCTTATGTACTTCTTAAAAATGCCTTTAAATCGCTTGAACTTCATTAAAATCTTTGGAATCGTTGGGAATCCTTTGAAACTTTATTCTCTAGAATCAAATTATCTATAGAACCCTTGACATCTTTGAAAATCCTTAAAAAATTCAATGAAATCCCTTGAATTTTTTTAGTTTTTCGAAATCATTTCAAAACATCGCTCCGACATAGGTCACTGATCAATCTCTCTAGCAATCATCCCAGGCAGTAAGCTTCATAAAGTCACCACATGCCACAGTTCAAACAAAAAAGCGCAAATTAAATGATAATATCAAAATAAAATCCATACTCAGTATACAAAACCGAAAAACAATAGAAAAGAGAAAATAAAACAAACTTTCTTTTTGAAATCCATGGAGGTCATAAGAGTGAAATAATATTTTAAGTCTTTATTGAAGATAGTTTTCTTATATTCTTGAAAGATTTGCAGAGAGGATTGAACCTTCTTGTTGAACTTTCATTGATTTTCCAGTGGAATATCTTACTTTGAAATGGTAATAAGCATTCGTTTAAAGCTCGGCAATGGTAGCAAATTCAAGAAGATCGTACTGGATTTGAATATTGCTGAACTGCTTTAAAACGCAAATAAGGTTAGAGCACCTAGAAAATCACCTGTGAAATAAAAATGATTATCTAGAATTTGACTGGTGTTTTTAAATACTTAATTTTGAATGAACCTACACTAAAAATAGATTTTATTCTAATTACACTTAATTACATTTTTAATAGTATATCTATCGATAAACTCCTTTCATGGATTTTCACCTTTTCGTATTAGAATCTAAGCATGCCTCTCATTCAGAACATTAATCGAAATGTAAATTGATTTATGGTATTTGTGAAAATTTTTTAAACCAGAAATTTTGCTTGTTTACATAGAATTCGAAGTGATGACCACAGAATCGGAGAAAATTAAGATAGATATGGCTCTATGGTTCTATACAGATTTGAAACATGCAGATAGATTCATTGAATTCATACATGAGGATCCTCTTTGACTTTAAAAATAAATTTCTCGTGGTGAAAGTTTCCTTTGAAATGAATTACAGTTTGATTGCCGAGAATTAGTTAGTACTTAGTAACGATGCGGCTTTGGTCCCATAACAAAATATTTAGCTATTTATAGCAACACAAAGGAATACCAATTATTGTCCGATTTTGTAATTAGAAACAGTAATGATAAAGACATGCCCTTAAAAAATTAAAATTTCCTGTTCACTAAAAAGAAGATTTAGAACACATGTTTAATTATTTTAACCTACGAATTCTCAAGAGGATAATTTTTTTGTTAGATTTCACTTAGGTTATTCGAATCTTTTTAAGGAGTTTCTTTCCTTTTGGTGAGGAAAATCATTGATTGCCAGTAAGGTTCAATGTCGGCACTTCTGTAATTTTATGTTTAGAATAATCATAAAAATACTATAGGGAATTTAGAGATTTAACTAACATGCAGATTTGTAACAAAGAATTTTTACTAATCTGAAAATTAAAGGCTAATTTGAATAAAACGAGACTATAGATTCCATAGCCTGTAACAATGTTTGCGTCCTTTCATTAGAAGAAGATGGTCGTTTATAATCAATATTGCAACTTCAAATATTTAATTATTTACAGAAACTCGAAGAAATATTAATTCTTTTCTTTTGTTGCCGCTTCGATATTTTGACGAAAAAATTGAGATAGAACCCTACGATGCTCTTTAAAGTTGAGACATGAAAATAGAAACATTAAATTCATACCCGAGGATCCTCTTTACATACTAAAATAAATTCCTCTCAGTTTAAGTTTGCATCGTAATGAATTACGGGTTAATTTCCAGTACTTAGGGAGTTTCTACCTTGTTCGCCTTTCTTCGAGTTTTGTCTGCATAAAGTACCGGGATACAAAAATACGAGTAAATTGAAAGACTGCAACTGTGGTACCTACTGTGCTTACCTGCAGGATAGTTACCACCACGAACGGAACTTGTGCCAAATAATTTGCAATGCTGAAACGGAAAGTTGTCGAGCCGTTACCGCGAGCACGAAGCTTTCAGAAAGTAGATACTCACTACTCTAGATTCTAGACTATAAGGTCTTAGCCACGAATGGAGATAACGACCAAGCCCAAGCCCTAGACAGAAAACCGAGAGACAAGACCAATATAATAATTGCATTGTAGCCGCGTTTCCTTTTCGCGCTTCTGTAAGGAAAATTAATTTATCCTTACTCTGCCACCTTTCCATTTTCTGTTCGAGTTTTATGAGTGTCTTTTTAGCCCATCAGTAAAGCTTCTATTATAGTTCTGCACATAGTTTACTACCGATCTTCCTCGAGCGTTTGAATATATTCTCTCGTAAAAGTGGTTCTACTATCTCCAAGAAACTCCGTCGAGGGTGCTCCATTGACATCGTCGCGGTTGTGTTCGCGAAAATCCGTCGAATATTCAAGATCCTGTGTGATTTCCTCTCAAAGAATCGTCCCGAAATTCCGCGTTTGCACTTATTCGCGAAATCGCTTCTAAAACGTTTCACGAGATGCAAGTCTGGATCCCAGGATTTTACTTTTCATGTAGTTTCATCGAGTCATGTTTACTGTTCTATTTTATCCAGAAATCAGAAGTACATTTTACAGAAATTTGGTTGCGATTGCTAAAAAAGTGATTAATGTAATAAAAAAATTGTATTGGTGCAAAGAAAATTTTTGGTTAAACACGGGTTGTTACTTGTGCCAGAGAATTTGGTTACTTATGGCAAAAACGCGTCCGCAGAAATAGTTGAAATTGTTTATTTAAAAACATTTTTTATTAAAATTTCGTGTTATGAATGATAGAATTGTTAATTTCATAAACAATATTTTGCCAAACAAAACTTTTATTGAAAAAAATGTACAAAAATATAAGTGTAAAAAAAGGCAAAACTAAAGGAACAAAGTAAACCTAAAGTAAAAGGATTATGCAACTTTTAACCAAAACGAAAATAAAAACCATGAATCACTGAATAACTCATGTTAAATAAATAATTTAATACTCAGCTATTACTTTCTAAAGCTCGCCTTCACTTTTCTTCCAAAATTAGTTACAATTAACTATTGATAATTGAGATAACTATTGCCCATCCCTAATGATTATGAACATAGCTTTCTTATTTTTATTTACAGAAAAAAACAAATATTCATTGTTTCAAGAAAAAAATAGAAAAAGAAAAGATTCTTGGATGGAGTAGAGCACATTTAATTTCATGAGAATTATCTCAGTTAATCACCATTTCGTCTATAATCAATTAAAAAATGACAAAGTCAAATCAAAGCACTGAAAACATGATTAAACATTAAGATATTCGTCTGTCATCTTTCAACTGGATAATAATCAATATTTAAAATGTAGTTATTAATTTAAAAACGCTCTTTAATATTTTTTAATTACTTAAGCTTTAATCCATGTATAACACAACGAATTAATCGAATAACAACTGCCAATCCAACAAAAACGGTTTAATAAGCCAATATATTTTTTAAGATTTCCACACTTCAGGTGATTCGTTTTTAAACGATTTTTTTATCGTTAATTTTTTTAGCTGAATTCATTTAATTATCCCTTGGCTGATTCAATCGTTTTCCTTCATTTGGCATTCTTTTGGTAGCTAATTGGTTTAGGACAATTTAAATATTTACCCCGATTTAAACATTGGAAAAAAACTATTTTGAAGTGCATAATCTATAACTGTTCGAAACAAAATTTTTATATATAAAATGTTTCGACTATTAGCATCCAATTAGAAATAAATATGTAAAATTTGGAAGGTTTCACTTCTAAAATATTCTTTTTCAAATATAAACCCTATTAATTCAAACATTTCAAGCTTATTCCATTACGCAGAATTTCAATTCTAAATTGTTTAATCCAAAATAATAATAATTTACTATTGACTAAATTGAAAATTAAGAATTGTGAACTATTTGCATTTGCAACAATGGTAACAAAAATCTAAAAGGACAAAAAAACAAGCAAAAATGGAAATCTTATGCTCAAAAGAAGCATTGCAAATTTTTAACGGTTTTGAATATAAAAAAAAATTAATATACCTCGGAAGCATTCACATATGACGTCACGCAGGGTTTACGCGATTTTAGATACCCCATCTTATCACACGGCTTTCCATATGCTCATAAGCGTAAGGCACGCTTAAAAAAATCCCCTATCTCTTCAAGCATAACAGCACATGTAAACGCTCCCATAATTGAATATGAAAAAGTTTTTGAAAAAACCACATTAGAATTTTTAAGACTTTAGAAAAGTAAACATTTTCGCAATTACTTTAAGTTCTATATAATATTTTCAAAAATATTATACATTGAATATTACATTTCAGACACTATGCTTTTGAAATTGAATAATTAGAGTAAATGGAAAAGCAAAAAAAGTGAATAAAAAATTTATATTTCAAAAACTTAATCTTTTTCCAGTTATTTACATACTAACAATATTTTCCTCTGCCCTGCATTAAAACTGTGTCAGGAATGCAAACTAGATGTGAATTACAAATGCTTTCAGCTGATTTATAAATGCGAACGTAGTAATTATCTAAGAGTCACTGATAAAGCGACAGTACACATTTTACTTCGTGCTTAATTATTTTTTTATCGCGAGGGTAGTGCATGTTCTATCCCCTCCATAAATTAAATATCCAAGTTACTTTTTCGGAAATCCATTTAGCATAATGATATACAGTCTACGCGAAAAAAATTCAGCTGAAAAAATAATGAGTCATTGTGATCTAATTAATTCGTCATGTATTCATATGTTTCCCAACTCCTGGGACAGCAGACGCCATAAGCTAGAACGATAAAATAATATTGTGCTACTGAATATTATTCCTGAGGAATAGGTTGTTATCGCTGCCATCAACAAACTGGAATTTATCGCAACATCGCTGTTCGTTAGCATGCAGCAACGTTGGACAAACTTATTAGTTCTGTATCATACAAATTACGAGATCAGGTTTAATGATATTTTTTGCGATAGAATATAATCGCTCATTGTTCCCGAACGCTAAATATTTTCTTATTTCTAAAAATACAAAAAAAAAACACATAAGTAAATTTATGTATAGAGAAATTTCTTATGCAGATTTTAGAAAAATGTCTAACAAACTCAGAAAATTGCAATACATGTATAACTTGGTTTCAATAACATTAATTTAAAAAATGTTAAGGATAATGTTAATATAAGTTTATAATCTTAATTATATACAATAAAAAAATCACTCTAAATAATATTTAGCGGTTGATAATCATTTCTAAAACTGTTTCAGTTTGGTTCAATGGAAAGAAGATATATTTAGCCTAGAGAAAGATACCAAAATGGAATATTTGTTTATGAATTTTTAACAATTAACTTGCATATTAAGTCAAATATTGATCATTTACAAGTAATTTAGCTCAATTTTGACTGATAATGTGAGTTCGCTTTAGCAATTTAGACATAGATAATAAGAACTAATTTGGAACTATTTAATAACAGCTTCTATTTTAACCAGAAATTAACGCAGAAGTATATGATAAATAATTGTTGATCTTCATAATAGATTAAAGCTTCCTATTGTCTATACAAATAAAACTAAATTGGACTGGACAAAAATACCCATAGGAAGAGTTCAACAACACCCATTCCCTTCATCGCCACAGATAGCACAAAGCAGGTCTATTACCTCAATTAATCCCTCTATCATGTTAAAATTTTGTTTTCGAATTCACTTTATAAACAAAATTTACAACCTAGAATGACATTAAAACAGCGGAATAAGTGTGATGTTTCCCGAAAATAGAAAAATAACAGGGAAATAAATTCTTTAACCAAAATTAATGTAGAGGAGACCATGGTGCACTAGATAATAATCATATAGTAGGTGATTATTAATTGAAAAAATAATGAACGTCAAATAATTATTTAATGCAATTAATATTTAAGTCAAGATATGTGTTAATAATTTCAAACAATAATCGATTATTTAAATTGTATTTGTGTTCTTAATTATTTATTATTATTTGCTGCAGGGTTGTCTCCACTGCATATCTCACCTAATTCAATAGGAAAGGCATTGAATTTTAAAAATTTTAAGCAGAAGTATATTTAATTTTCAACAGAAAGGTTAAATTACCAATTAAAAAAATTTTCGACCAAGAGGAATGCCTTTTCGACCTATCAAGATAAATTTTTAACCAAATAGTTAAGTTTTCAAGACATAATCACGATTTTTTTAGAAGACAGTTAAGTATTTTCTTAACATTATTTCCAACCAGGAAAACTGAACTTTTATCCAAAATTGTGATTTTTCTAACATAAAATATAAACTTTCTATCCAAAAGGTTAAATATGCAACAAAACAGTTTAATTTTGGACAAAAAAAGATTAATTTTACAAAAAAGTTACGTTTTCCACAAAAGAATAAAATTTTTAACCAAATGGATATATTTTTAAACAAATAGTTAAGTTTTCAGCACATGGAAATAAATTTTTAACCAAATAGTCGAATTTTCAAATAAAGCCAGTTAAATTTTCTACCGAATAGATGAATTTTCAAGCCAATAATACGATTTTGTTAAAAAACGGTTTAATTTTACACCAGAAAAATATAACTTTAAATAAAAAAGTTCATGTTCAATCAAGTAGTTAAATTCTCAACCCAAAAGCAGATGATTTTAGAAAAAAGAAGCTTCATTTTTAACCAAATATTTAAATTTTAAATCAAAGAGGTGAAAGCATAAAAAAATTATGTCTTCGTAAGAGTTGAATTTTGCATCCAAATGAATTCTATTCTATAAAAAAAACTAAAGTTTCAACAAAATATTTGAGTGTTCTAAAACCAGTTCAATTTAAAAAAAATTTAAATTCTTAAAAATATTTACGATTGGAAATAAATATATGAGTTACATTTTTAATAGAATAGTTGAATTTTTTACGAAAATAATTGAATGCAACAGATGCATTTTTTACAAGAAAGATCAAATTTTCATCAAAATATGTATATGAATTTTCAAAGCAAAAAGAAGAATTTTGTACAAAAAATTATGTTCAAATTCGAAAACATTAGGTTGAAAAGAAAAATTCAATTAAAAAAATATTTCAGTTTTCAAAGAAATAGTTTAATTTTTTTACCAAATTATTTAATTTTAAAGTAAAAGCGACAACTTTTCCACATGAGAGTTTATTTTTTAACCCCAAAATATGAAGTTTTAACAAAAAATGTTATTTACAACGAACTAGTTGAATTTTATGCCGAAATTATGAATTTTCAACCAAAAGAATGATTTTTTTACGAAACATTTTAACTTTCAGCCAAGTAGTTGAATTTTTAATGAAAAAAGAAAATATGAATTCTCAATAAAACACGTAATAGGTTTTAGTTTAAGCAAAGAATATTTAAATTTGAAGTCAAAGACATTCGAAGTCAGGGAAAGAAGACGAATTTCATTTTTGACACAAAAGTTGAGTTTTCAACTCAAAAAGAATATTTTGTAACAAAACCGTTGAATTTACGACCAAAAGACGACTTTTTAAAGAAGAATTATTTTCAAAGGGGTAGCAGAGGAAAAAGTATAAAATCTGCAATTTCCTAAAATAAAACAAAAAATGTACAAATATAATATTTGGATACCGTTAAAAGGGGTAATTTTTGACATAAGGGGTAAATTCGGACAACCCTAAATTCTATAAATTGATCATACAAATCACTCACAAATTTTACAGGAAACTCAAATAGGTTCAAGCCTTAACTGGTTCTAGATTCTGGTTAAAACCACCAATTTTTAAATTTCCGAGTTTACTACGCATTTCCGAAATTATCCCCTTTGACTCCACTTTACTTGTAAAATAAAATCTCTATTTTCCTTTTTTAAGTATTTTAAAGAGCTGTGCTGCAAATTTATATTTCCAATTTGTGATGTCACATTCTCGTCACGAAGCGTCATAAGTCGGTTAACCCTCTCCTTCGAATGACGTAGTTTTTTGAAGGGCCTCTATACCATAAAGGAGTCTTTTCGGAAACGAATTTCCAGGGCAGCAATTTTCAGTGTGCTCTGCGGTAAGAATAGCGCAACTAAAATTTCGATTTCAGCTTAATTTTGCCATATGCAATGAGTCAACCAACGCAAGGCAGGTGCGACAACGACATTACAGAATAAACATTTTAACCCCACAATCGACTCTGCTCGTTCAACTTTATGCGCCCGCGACATAGCAACACACTTGCGATCGTTATATGTAGAACGTTGGATCAAACCTGTATATGTGCACAAGTACATTCTCTGGTTTGTTATGTGTTTGCCAACCGCCCCTATAAGCTCTAGAATGGTTGTCTGTGGTTAATGCGATCTTTCCACCTACGCAGACGATAGACAAACCAAACGAGCGTCTAATGACACAGTGCAGAATTGAAGCTAATAATGAAGTTCATTCAACCACAGGAAATACGGAGAAAAAATTAATAGTTGGGGCTACTAACTTTTTATTGGTGAATCATTCAATAGTTCTTGCATCTACTTAGTAACGCCGACTGAGCAAATACTTAAGTTAGCAAGCCGTTTGTGATACTCGTGACTAATTTAAAAGATTAAAATTTTAGTAGTCGGTGACACTAATACAGTAGTTATTTGTATTATTAATTGATAAGAATTGCGGATTGGGAAGGTGCTTGGAAAAACGTCCTGAGTGACATCTCAAACGAACGGATTCAATTGAGCGTCTCACGATGAAGACGAGCCCTTCAGTCAGATATGCCCAACTTTCGACTTTTAACTTTTTTTACTATTTTCCTTTCACTGATTCACTTAGTAAAATTCCCTCATGGATTTCATCAGTAAGGTTGAATGCTTACTCAGTATTAGTAGTCAGTCGAAGGCATTGTCGTCCGTCAGCTGGTGAGGTATGACCCTTAGCATTCATCACTCATGTACTAACCTTTGAATTATTTTTTCAAACAAATAAATTCACAGCAATAAATGAGAAAAATTGAAATGAGAAATTCCATTAATTCTAATCCTATCAAAAATAATACCACATGCTAAACAAATTATGTCTACCCTAAAAATAGGGGAAGGTAATATTCTTTTTTAGGACAACCTTTCATTATTTACAGGAAATTTATATTAAAATTGTCCATTTCCTCCATTTATGGGTAATAACAGACATCGATGAAGGTGGGGTGCTGTCAACAAATATAGGCTATCTGGATTAAAAATTTTGTTTACAGGGGTGTACGATTTTAGTTCTTCCAGTTGAACTCTTAACTAAATTATACGTTAAGAATAGTTTCAGTTACCACAGTCAACTCCTAGATATCAAACAGAAATAGAATGGTTAAACTAATTCTGAAAAAAATTTTAATCCAAAAATATGAATTTTTTACAAACAATAGTCACATTATCAAACTAACATATAAAGTTTTTACGAAAAGAGAACAATTATTTTCAAATAAGATGATAAATTTTGAACTGGTAAAATTATATTTCCAATTTAAAGATTCATTATCTACCAAAAAAGTCATTTTAAAACAAAATAGATGCTTTTTAAAATAAAAATGATACATTTTACACTAAATAATTGAATTTTCAACTAGAAAATATTTTTTTTCCGCAACAACCGGAATTTTCAACAAATTATTTTGTATCAAAGATGTGCAACTTTCAACTAAGAAATTCCATTTTAAATTAACAAAGATTCCCTACTTCCTTCTCACACTTTAAGAATATTTACAACTTACAAGTACCAACAAGGAAGTTTTTGAAAATTGTAAATTTTTGGATGGGAAAAAATACAACATTTCCTATATTAAGCAATAAATCTCAATATCTCTAAAAATTTATTTTACCTCTGAAAAAAGTGTTTCTTCAGATTTACGTCATTTAAGCTTGCGTCAAAACTTAATGAATTTTCGTTACAAAAAAATGTAGGAAAAGTCTTTGAAAGCCAAGTTTTAAAATTTCAATATGCATACAGACGTTGATGACTTGTATGAGGCATACCAGCTGACACTCGACAGTTGCTAGTCATCAAAGTTCATGACAGGCAATTAATGTTGACGATCGGATCATCCCGATGCTCCTTTTGCTAATCAAATAAAAAATCCGAAATATGCATAAAAAGCCTTGCATATAATTTTGATCCAATTGCAGGATCAAATTCATCAACTGGAATTTACTGTCAAGGGAAGCTTAAATTCCCACTGGAAGGATTCCCACACACTTTCCTAACAATGTCTATAAATAATAAATGAATAAATTGAAATATGATTGGTATTAAATCAAGAGGAGATTTGAATGAATTCTGATCTTTTGAAGGTGGCCACGAGGGGTTTGAATTGATCGATTCAATTAAGAAATAAAATATTTCGCTGGGAATGGAGATGAACAGCAGGTCCTGTGATCCGCAACAATGAGCAGGCACGCGCCCCTCGCAACCTGTGGGCTACGGTCTTGAAACCCAACGACCGAGATCGTGGGGTGCTCGTGTAACCAACCGTGCCGATCAGAAACGTAACATTAGACCCCGACGCCACGTAATTCGCGAGCCACGCCTCTGTAATCGTGTGACACGCACGCTTATGAAGGTCCACCATCACGCAAGAAACACAACTACAGATGTACCTATGCAGCCTCACACGTGCACCTATTAAATCCAGTCCAATTACATTTACACAATGACCTGTTTTTCAACTACTGAATGAAGCATCGACACCCAACAAAAGCACATACTTGAAAAAATCGCTTCCAGGTAGACACATGTCATTACAAAAAACGTAAATACCTACCTCACTAAAGGAGAACAAGTACAAGTACACCTTTTAAATTCTTTTAATATACCTGTTATAAAGAAGATGACTTATTTTGATTTTATTTTACTCAAGCTACACGATTTTTGAAGGACTTTGTTTTTATTTGGTAAAGAATATGATTTATTGTTATTGTAGGGTTTGATATCTGAGATGTTTAGAAATATAGTAATCTCAACTAATGCAAAGATTTGTAACAAACCGTTTTTTCATAATATGAAAATTGAAGGCGTATCTGAATAAAACATGAAATAAATATGCTTTTCTTCCTTCCATTAGAAGAAGATGGTCAGTTATAATAAATATTCCATACCCAAATATTTAGCTATTTATAGTAAATCGACGGAATAACAATTCTTATCCCATCATGTATTGGAAATAGTATTGGTCTACATATGTCATTACGAAAAATGTAAATACCCAGTTCGATAGGGAAAATCAAGAACATCTCTTTACTTCTTTTAACTTCCTTTACCCAAGATACTTGATTTTTAAAGTTATCTGCTTTCTTTTGGTATATAATGTGATTTGTTGTAAGCAGGGTTTGATGTCAGTGATTTTTGAAATGATAGCAAGATTTGCTTCCTTCCATTATAGGAAGATGGTCAGATGTCATAAATATTTTATTTCCAAATATTTAGCGATTTATCAACTTATTTATTTATTTATTTTATTTATCAATTCTTGTGTCATTATGCATTAAAAACAGTAATTGTCAACACACGCTATTAAAAAAAGTACTTAAGCAGTTCCCAAAAGCAAAACAAGAATATCTCTTGAATTCTTTTAACATGTCTGTTCAAAAGAGAATAACTAATTTTTCTTTTATTTTACTCAAGTACTTTATTTATATAGAAGTTTGTTTTTATTTGATGAGGAATATGATTAGCTGACAATAGGGTTCAATGTCAATGATGTTTGGTAAAATAATGAAAATATTCGAAAACAATAATGTTAGACATATGACAATACAAAAAACGTAAGAAACGAGTTCACTAAACGAAATATTAAACACACCTTCAATTATTGTAACACATCTGTTTCTAAGGAGGATAACTTTTTTTCTGTAAATTCACAGAAGGTTACCAAACTAAAAAAATATTTTGTTTCCTTTTTGTTTGTTTTTGTTGTTTCCTTTTTTCTAATTTTGGTTCAGTGTCAGTGACATCAAAATTGCAAGTGTGTAATAATAGAGAAATGCTTGGGTTAATTCGAAGTTTTAAACTAAAGTGAAGATTTTAAACAAAACGGTAGTGATGCTAATACAAAAATTGCAGGCTAATCTGAATAAAATCAGAATTTAAATTCTAGAGCTGAAAGAAAGTTTGCTTCCTTTTCTTAGAAGAAGATGGTTAGTCATCATCAATACTTCGTACTTTAAAGTTAGGTTTTTACAAACACGAACTAATTTAAATATTTTTAATACAGAACAACAGGCATGTAAAACAAATTATCAATCACAATAAAGGCTTTTATAGAAATGAACGAGGAGAGGCCTTTGTAGAAGTAATTAAATTTGAAATAGATGAAAGTTTTTTCCAGGTAGATTCATATCATTACAGTGAACGCAAACACCCTGTTAGTTGAGGCATAATTATTTTGTAAGCAGGCTAGGTTCTTTTAATAGAACTGGTCTCAAGGTAATCAGGAAAAATAATATTTTAGGGTTTCCGCTAATTAAATCGCTTTGAGTAACCCAAGAATTCGGAACTGATTAATTTCCGTGGCCCTAATTTTCTGTATTTAAGTTTTCAAAAGGGAAAGCTCAAAAATGTGAGAAATTGTTCCAAGTGTTTAGGAACAAACCTAAAGAGTTGACTTATTTTGTAGTTTCGGATGAGGTTTCAATTATTAATCATGAAATGCCACAGGTCAATTCCAGAGGGATTGAATCTTGAAGACATGAATTCAACCTAAAGTTTTTAGTTGAGGAAATATTTTAAATTAAGATTAAATTAAATCCCATTTACTCGATCTGTTTCCTAAACATCACTATCTATCCTAATATTGTTCAGATGAAGAGTAATAAATATATATAAAGATGTGCATAAAGAAAGTACATACGTACAAGGCTTCTAATAAAAGTTCTAAATAAGACTTTAAAATAAGCAAATCAATGAAAGGGCAGCTTTAAGAACTAATAAAATTTGCAAGAGACGATAATTTTTTGTCTGGCAAGATTAGATGTTTGTGGTGAGACATACACGCCATTCAGCGATCACAGTGTGGAATTTAACGACTGCTAAGCGTTTCGTCGATAGAATGGAAAAAGGGGTGAAAATAGGAAGGATGAAGACATGAAACGTGTTTGTAGGTAAAAGGGCAATGGATGATGAAAACTGACCTTGCGCGCTCACAGTGGTGAGCAGGGCGATGAAGACAGCGATCGGAAGACACCTCATCTTTTCACCTTTCCAGGTTAACCAAGCCTTTTCTTTTTGAATTTTTCTTCCTCAGCTTCCACGCCAGCGCGTCGCACTTTGTCACTTTTATCTCGCTCCCACGCGAGTGCTCCTTTCCTTGCACTTTAGTCACTTTATCGCTTTATCCACGCGCCACTTTGATCTCTGCGGTACGCGCTGATCACCCATCACTCGATCCACGATCGCAGAGTATAGATTTACACAGGTTCTGAAAACACAAGTTCATTTTATTTAATCCAGCTTATTCACTTAGTTTTCTAATTTAAATAACATTCTTTTGTCAAATACTATGGCTTCATTCAAAAGAGGACTCGATCGCTCGAAATTTACTAGAGCAGAAACTGTCAAAGAATGAATGCGAGTTCAGCTCTTTTCGGTTCAACTAGGATCCTGCTTTGAATTTTCCAGCAGGTCAGAATCGCTTTTACCCCAACAGTTCAGTTGCTAATTGTTGGGAGTAAGGCTAGTATTCACCGGGACGAAACGAGGACAGAAATGCCTTTCAGTAACTAACAGAAAGGGACTTCGTGATTGCCTCCGCTGCACTCGTATCGCAAATCGATGGGTGCGAAGAATACTAAAACAGGTTGTTCCTTTCTTTCTTTATCTCCTCTTTGTTCTTGAAATCCTTTTTTTCGCCATTTCTAACTTATGAAACGATTTCTCCTGATCCTCGGTTTGGCTTTTACGAGTCAAGTTTGGAAAAGAAGTTAAAAGTAGTATTCTGGCGAAACTCAATGAAGGAGAAGGCGGATGAAAAGTTCAGCTTTGGCCTTTATCCCCTGGCAAACCTGAACCCGCAGATAGTTGCCAGTTGGAGGACTTGGAAAAGTTTGTCACGAGGCGAAGGTAGATCGTTGGTGGACACTGAGGACGACTCTTGGCGCAGGCATTGAATGCAGCCCTAATGATCCCCATGTGAATGACCGTAAGGGGTGAGGGAGTCGATAAGTCGGCACCTTCGCGAAAACGCCAAGACCTCAAGTTTGGGTTCGTTCTCTCGAGTGCAGGCCGCTTTCGGTAAAAAGAGGAATCGGCTTTTTTGACGGGCTTTATCGCCGATGATTGATGAACTCAGAACAGCCACCCACCCCCTCTGGAACGATCTCTCACATCAACGGACGTCTACTGAGCTATGAGCTCGACTTATGCTCTAACCCGGGTGTAATACGGAGCACTCCGACCCGAGATCCTGCCCTTTCATCACCCCTTGCCTTCGAGACATAATTAAATAAGACCACTAAGTGATTAATTGCAACATCGCGTTCTTCCTTCCATCTTAACCTAATCCCATCTTTCATTTGCAAGTTTGTTTATTTGCTTCCCTGAGGGCAGCAGTGTTCAAATCGAATTTTAATCTTTTCATTTTAAGTTAGGGGATTTAATAATAGGGGCAGTAGAATGCAGAAGTCAAATAAGGTTGGTGGAAGTGGGGATACTCAATAGAGATAGAATTCGTTCTGACCCGACTTTTAGCAGATGTTTAGAGGATAATGTTTCAGGTATTTATGAAACAGTAATTGGCATCTTTTGAGTCAATATGTAATGTTTTTTTAAGTGAACTATTTTGATAAATGTTGGTTATTTTCAACAGTTTTTTTTAGCAGATGTTCACGAGTTAATGTTTCAGGTATTTTTAAAACAGTGATTAACATCTTTAGAATCAAGAATTGAGAATTTTTTAAAGGGAATTACTCTGAAAAATTTGGTTAATATTCAACAATTGCTTTCTTTTATTGAAGACAGACACTATAGTTGCCATAAGGAGTCCCTAGCTTTTGAAAATTTCTTACATTTAAAATAATGCTCAAATGATTTTATAGTTAATAATTCTGTTATAAATAATTGGATCAAACAAACTTCCTGATAATAAAAAAGAAATTGCACATTTTTATTAAAATTAAATTTTACGTTATTAATTATTCGATTTTAATTGATTCACTTTATACATCTGGTAAAAGTTTAATTAGTTTAGAACTCTGAGGTAACATGTATAATATATATTTTTTAAAAGAGATTTTAAAAACTACTCGTTTATTTAAAAATAAACCAAATATTCTTGCGTCCCAGCAGAAACACTCCTGTCACTTGCTAACTTACGTTTTTTTTCCCCTTAAAAAGCCGTTTTTCGGTGCTAAAAGATTCCAGGTTAATTCTGGTTTACCCAGTCATTGGCTATCATGAATTAAAATTTATTAAAATGATGGACGTCAGTATCTTAATTCTTAATTTTTTAAATTGAGACAAATTTTGAAGAATTTAAGATAAAAAATCTGGATACATTTTTTAACTAATGAAAAATATAGCTCGAGTGCCTATGGCAATCACAAGCTTAAAATAAACTTGTCTATAAAAGCTATTGCCCGAAGTTTTTATCTTTTAATAGAGATGGCTGGTAACACTCACCCTAATTATTTAAAAAAAAAAAGAAATTTCATGAATAAAACGTTAATTATTGCAAAATTAGGAATCAATATAAAAATTTCCGTTTTTTTTTTAAATACAGGGTTATTTCCCTGATTTTTCTAGTGCTCAAAATTTCAGGATAATTCTGGTTTTCACCGCCCTTGGCCACCCTAAAGTAAGATTTTAGTAAGAATTTTAATAAATTAAAGATAAAAATGTAAAATCGTATCAATTTTAAGCATTCTTTTTGTTATACATTTATCCGAAAATTGAAGACTGAATAATATGATGCTTAAAATTTTTTGTTTCGGGCAAGTTCTTCATTTTTTTATTATGGAATAAAATTGTTTTCTATATAAACGTTTGAATTTAATACTTAATTTTCAAACCTATATATTCATATCTGAAATGTACGCAAACATTGCTTGGATCTAAAAAAAATTTCTAAATTTAAGACCACTCAATATAAATTTTTAACCAATTTAAGCAATAATTTTTAATGAGATACATAGTATTTTTGATCACTGTATTGTAAATCAATCTAAAAATCTGTTTCCCTCCAACATTAATCCTTATCTACTATTGATTCCACAATTGACGAATATTTGAACAAAAGGAGTTTTTAGGTTCACCAGTTAATAGGTAGAAGTATTTTTATCGTGAATAAAACAAAAATTTAAATTAACTCTGATAGAGAGTTCAATAATTGCTTCAACATTTTTAGGGGAGGGGGGGGGGTCACCCGAGGTGAAGTTACAGACACTATAGTACAAGACTCCGAGTAGTGAAAGGGGTTAAAAATTCTGACAAAGAATTTAGGCAACCAAGGGGTGTACTCAGTATTTGGGTTTTAGATTTGCCTTAAGTAAGAATAAAATCGAGACTGAGACCTTTATTCGCAGAACTTCCACTTCAGAACCCGTTTCATGAAATCCCTCATTTTCTTTTTGTACAAATAAGAAGCAAGTCCCTTCCAACCTGAGAAAAACCCTAAATACTAAGACCATTGAAAAAAAAACAGCTGCATTTCACAACAACAAAAAAGTGGAATCAAGTATATCAATCATAAGATAATACTTTCAAATGCCAATAATCTGTTTTTTGAGTAAACTAGCGTGGAATGAAAAGATTCCTCCGAAGAAAATGTTTACTTCTACCTCTATTTTTATTTTCCACTTATGTTTCCTTTCTTTCACTAACCCCTTCACTTCATTGTGAAATTGTTTGAAAAGACAAGCTAAGAGAGCAAGTTCTCCGTTAAAAATTCCGAAACTCTATATAACAAGTACTTGGATGTAATTGAAGCTGATTTGAAATTAATTGACTGATAGTGAAAGAGAATTTGTGGAGGTGTAAACTTGTCCTCAGTGTCAGTTTAGATTGACTTTGGAAGCGTAAACGAGGCAGTTTAGTGTAGTGCTATGGATTTTCGGTAAGCCACGAGTCGATCATTCAACTGTTTCCACGTCCTGCAAGAGCGTGGTTTTGGCATTTAGTTTATTTGCAGAGGTTTATCGTCAGCTACCAGACCGACTGCTTCGGTGAAATACTGAAATCAAATCGTTTTCACATTTAGGAGCAGTAGCTGACACTAAACGCAGTTGGGGTGAAGCTTTCCCCCAATTCTAGATCATAAAGAGAGAGACCGCTTGTTTACTGCGCTCTTGTCCGGGGTGGATCCTTCATCACGGATGTTGTACATCGTTTACCGAACGAAGCTCAGTTACGTGATCAGAGTCAAATGAGATTCCACCCAGAAACTTTTGATGTCCCGAAGATACACAAACTTGGGAAAAAAAGTTTATTGGCCGAAACTGTGGTTTACTTTCCAACACCGTCCTAGTAATCCTGCCAAAAAAAAAGATACACTATCTCAATATTCGGCACGTTTCACACTTTGAATTTTCAGGATTTGAATAAATAATCAATTTTGCATAGAGAAAAAATTTTCGTGAGCATCTGAAGTAGGCTATGATTTCCGGGAAGAAACTTGTTGATTATTTCCATAGGGATGATCAAGTGAAATTGATAAGGAAGAGGGTGTGAACCATTTTTATATTATCGACTTTGGTATCATCAATGGAAGTTAAAAACACTCATTAAATCCTTAGTGCACGCTTCATTTACTCCTGTACCCATTCCCGGCTCGGGCTTTTTGTTAAAGTGTTACAATAGAGTAAAGTGGAGAACGGCGAACTTTTTCCGCTTGAAGGGAGATTGCTGAAATAGTCCATGAATTGAATCCGATGACTCTCGGAGAGAAAACTTTGGGGGTCACCCTTTTTTCTGGTCCCCTTTTTATCAATAGTCCAAGGGTCAATAGTTCAACAACAAAATAACACGCCCTTTTTTATCAATGAAAGGGTGGTTTCACGGTTTAAAAATTAAAGAATTAACTCCTCCAATAGTTTTGGACCGTTCGAGTCCACTTGTTGAGAATTTTTTTTTTTTTTTGTTTATAACAATTATTAAAAATTCTCACCCATTTATACAAAAAATATTTAAGGGAAGGAGTTGACTTAATGTCAGTGCACGTGAATTGAGTTGGTAAAATTTGTAGTAAATACTTTCGCGTGTAATCTTTCGTTTCCCTTCGTAAGGGATGAAAGGAAAGTCGAGCGAGACGAGTAGAGGCAAATTTCGCGTATGTGGTTGCGCACCGTGCGTATTGGATACGCGTACGCTCGCGTCGATCGCGGGTTCAACACTGACGCGTTCGGGTGCTTGGACGTTTAGTTCTCGGCGCTCCCGAGAAGCGTCGCGACGCCTGCCTCCCTCAGGCCGCACACTCGACCGTGACTCCCGTCACCGATGCCACAACACATACGTTCAGGAACCCTCGTATGTCAAACACGGGCCATCGGTCCAGATCATCTAATGCCTCGGTAATATAATACTCAGAGGCACAAAAGATATCGATCGATCCCATCAATGGCATTCGACTTTTAAGTCACTTTTAGGTGTCCGAAATGCGACAGACCTGTTTTTCTGGGTAATTGGTGAAGAAATTTACATTTTTTTTATTATAATGTATCCACAAGACTACCATCGACTAATGTACTTGAGAAAATTGATTAATTTAAGCTAAAAAGTCACTCGAACAATTCGGGGATAAAAGGGAAGTTCCCAGTTGATAGGATAAATTTTGTAACCAATGATTGGACACATTATAATTTATTTTAATACAAGCTAAATAAACACTTAGCACTCAACTGACATATTCAATTTTTGATCCTTTAGAATAGGAACTAGAAATTTATCAATTTAATTAATTTTAATTTTAATATTGCAGACGAAATGATCTATAAAAAAATATGGGAATGATAGGGGAATACAATATTAAATGTTCTCAATTCATAACCTTTCAAGTTAAAATATTGTTACTTTAACAAAATAGATGAATCATTAGTCATGTTGATTCATTTTTTACTGAGAAAGATAAATTTTCCACAAAAATTAAATAGTTAATATTTCATGTAAATTCATTATTTTCTAAAGAAAAAGAGGATAATTAAAAAAAATAGCTTATTTTTCAAATAATGAGAGGGTTTTCAACTAAAATAATAAATTCTTCAGGAAAAAATTAGTTTTCAACAAATAAGTTTAAATTTCAACCAAAAAGTTGAATTTTCAACTAAAAAAGATCAAATCTTTACGAAAAATATAATATATAATATTTTAAAGCAAATAGTTAAACTTTGAACCAAAAAAGATGAAATGAAAAAAAGTGATTCTTTAATAAAATATATGAATTTTCAACAAAAACATGAATAATCGACTAAAAATATGATGTTTTAAACAAAATATGTAATTAAAATTTCAATGAAATACATGTTTTTAATTTAATGGTTGAATTTTTAGCATAGAGATATATTTTTTACCAAAACGGCGAATTTTCAACCAAGAACATTAATTTTTTTTACTGAGAAACACGAATTTACAAAAAAAATATTGAAAAAAAAAGAATTTAAAAAATAATAGTTTAATTTTCAAAAACGTATGTGAAGTTCATACTAAATGGTTAATATTCAGCAGAAAAATTGATCTTTAAAAAAACAATTGAACCTTGAACCAAAACAGATTATTAGTTTTCAACTAAACATGATATTTTTAACCAAAAAGGAGGAAACTTTTACCAGGAAAGAGACAAATTTCTATTAAAATTTTCATTTTTGAACAAGATAATATAATTGTTAACTAAAGCGTTAAGTTTTAAAACAGAAAAGATTGAGTGTTTACCAAAAGATATACATTTTTAACAAAACATATGGGTTTAAGGGTGGCAGTACAGAAATAAATATACCGACGGATTCGAATTTTTTTGCAAAATCTGCAATTCCATTTAAAGAGAAGCATGAAAAATGTATGCAGAAAGTTTTTCAGTTTTGAGGAAATAGGTGTCTGAGTTGACAATATGAAAATCACACTGACCCTAAATTGGAATAGGCGCGGCAGCAAATTTCGATAAAAAATGCAATCATTAATTTAAATAAAAACTGTCTTCCGAGATATTTATGTTCTGAATGCGGGTGAAAAAAGTTGTATCTTAAAAAGACATCTCCCGAGATATGGGGACGCTGTGTAAGAATAATGATGGTTTGATACCTAAAAATAATTCCGTTCCGAGAAAATCAAAATGTCAATTTTCATTAAAAAATAATAATTTCAAGAAATATCGAGACTGACTATATATGATATGCTAAAAATAAAGCGATTATAACATTAAAGGTTATTTTTAATATATTTATAATTAATATCTTCAAGCTATAGCCAAGTTTCAAAATTATTGGGGCCGTTACGATTTCTGGGATTTTTTAAAAATTTTGTATGCTATATAGTTATGTACTGCTCTACCCCTGAGTCGATTAAGACTGAAGAATTACGAACCAGGTTGATGAATTTTCAAAGAAAATAAAACTTTAATTTTAACTTAACCGCTGTATTTAGGGCAAAATAGTTACACTTTCAAAGAAAAGAAATAAATTTTTAAAAAAGTTCAATTTTTAACTAAATAGTTGAATTTTTGATTGAATATTCAAAAATTTGGAGAAAAATATATAACTGCAAACAAAAAATATTTAAGTTTCCAATCAAGAATACACATTTTTTGCAAGACAGTTTTAATTTCCATGAAAGTACCAATTTAAACCAAGAAAGATTAATTTTCTACCGAATAAGATGAATTTTCTAAACAAAAAGACGTATATTCCACAAAACAGTGAATATTATTACTAAGAATATGAATTTAAAAAAATAGTTAAATTTAAAAAAAGATAATTAAAGTTTCAACCAAATAATAACATTTTTACAAAAAAAGGTGAATTCTAAACCAAAAATATAATAGTAGACTTTTAAACTAACAATAAATCACTCTCAGCAAAAAATAGTTGGAATTTCTTATTAGATTCTATTAATGAAGTTTCAAACATGGCAAAAAATAAAAGAGAAAGGGGACATTTCTTGAAATTGGGTGAAAGAGAGGAATTCTTTTTAAAAAAGGAAAAAGAGTTTGAATTCTGACATTGAATAGAAATTTCATATCATAGATAACTGCAGATTTCACACGTATACTAATAAAAAAAAATTTTCTAAAGAAAATGAAAAATGAGAAAAATTAAAGTAATTAAAAATACCATTTTCTTAAAAAAGTAACTAAACGTGACATAAGTGGCAGTGATGCCACCCTGCGTATCCAATTGAGTGTTTCCCCTTCTGCAATAATTTTTTTTATTAGTTTATTATTTTAATTCAAAATTTTTAGATTTTTGATGAAAAAAAAATTGAATTAATAATGCTTGAACTAGAATAAAAGAAAAAATGTCTCTTGTTATTTGAAGTAAACAAAAATTTTTTGCTCCATTTCTGATAGAGATTGTGGAGAAGTTGATCACTCTTGAAATTAGTGTATAAGACTTCCTGAAATCTTCATGAAATCATTGTAAGTTCTATTAAAATCTTGGAAATTTTCAAAAATTTTTTGAAATCTTTGAAATCTGGAAGTTTAAACGGGTTTCATAAGTATTATTTTTTTTATTTTTAGATTTATTAAAAAAGGTCTGTTGTCTGTGTTATCCCTATGTAATAGAAATATTTTCCAATGGGTGCGAAAATTTTAAAAAGTTTATTATGTTATAAACAAATTAATCAAGAAATTTTGGTTTTCGGGATAATTAATAATTGTTGGCAATTTAGGAATATCATAGCAACGAGTTATCGGAGAGACATTATTAGTCAATTATGCAAAAAAAAGTGAGCGTATTCGTTGAAAAATAGCTAAACACAGAAATTGTTAATGAATATTGTTTAATTATTCAAAATTCTTTGTCGAGTTGGAAAATATTTCATCGAAAAGTTATCACAATTTTCATTATTTTATAACAAAAAAGGGGATCTTATGAGCAGAAAAGTGGCTCACTCTAAATTTGTTTATGAAAATTGTTTAAAACATTGATTATTATTGCAAATTTGCATAGTACGGTAGCAAAAAGTGATTTAAAAAACAATTTTATTTGATTACGTTAGGAAGAACTGCGCAGGAGTCAAAGGAATTTATTGAACTTTAATGAACTTCATGAAACTTTAATAGTTCAAATGAGGTTTTAAAAGATCTCATACGACTTTACTCGACTTGAATAATAAATTTCAAGAAACTGAAAAATACTTATTTATTAATTGAGATTTAATATCGTTTTAAGAGACTCCATTAGAGTTTAAATAACAAAAAATGTATTAATAATTAACTTCATCTCATTTTTATAAATCCAGCAAATAATATTTTTTTATTTAAATAAAAGTTTCTTTATTTTACTACTTGAATCTAAATTATCGACATTTATTTAATCAATTCAGTGAAACTCGTCTATAGCGCCTATTTCAGGGTTGACGGTGGGTGGGAACTAACTCATTATAGCCCGCTCCGCTTTTCTTTGTTCATGCCGTTAGCAGCAAATTAATGATTTGATTTGTTGATATAATTAGTAATTTCATAGTGAGAAAATACTAACTGCTTTGTGAAAATATATGAATTTATTTTGGTCTATTTTGGTATAATATATTTTAGATAAAAGATTGTCCAAAAAAATGGAATACCAATGTTGAAGTAACCTTTACATCACCAAAAATAAATAACATTGTATTAAGTTTAAATTTTCTGGTTGAAAATTATTTTTTTAAATGATCCAATATAATGGACCAATAATTATAGTAATAAATAATAAAATAATAATAATAATTTTTTTGTTAAGGACTGTATTTGGTTAATATTCAACAATTGCTTTTTTTATTAAAGACAGACACTATAGTTGCCATAAGGAGTCCCTAGCTTTTGAAAATTTCTTACATTAAAAATAATTCTTAAATGATTTTATAGTTGACCACTTTGTTATAAATTTTTGGATCAAACCTACTACCTGATAATAAAAAAGAAACGAAGAATTCTAACATACATACAGATACATTTTTTAGACTAGGAATTTATATGAGGCTGTATTGGTTGTTATACGACTTTGAATTGTCAATAGGCTGCCAGTTACCGAAATGGAATGTTTAAAAAATTCTCACAATGAAACTATTGCAAATTTTTACTTTCTCTTATTGCCGAAATGACGGCATCAGATTAAAATTTCGGGGAAAAAAATGTTAAAGCAAATGAGACAGTCAGAGAAATGATTTTTGTTAGTCTAATCTAAATTTTAAAATGACATTATTATTATTTTTTTTATGCTTTTCATAGAACACTCGAAAAAATAGCAACTATCGATAATTTTTGGAGCTGCGCAAGGGGTAGAATGTAACAGAACTGTCCCCTTCTCTTTTACATGTAAAAATTACGATTTTATACTCAAAAATTTTGTATAAATATTTACAATGTGTCAATAAAGCTAATTTTATTGAAAATATTATTTGTATTGATTATGGTAAACTTTCAATGTGAACTATTCTAATGTTTCAAATTAAGCAAGCATCAGTGAAATTCATTATAATAATTCAAATCTGTTAACATTTTTTATCAGAAAAATAAAAATTTATTGTTTCGTAATTTATAAAAGTGAGTTTAAAGTGATTTTAATTCCGTGAAAAACTAAAACATTAAAAAAAAACAAATTACTGAAAATTTTTTTGAATTATTTTTATTTTTTTTTAAATATAAATGTTCGTTTTTTTCCCTGACTGTTATTTCACTTGTGGACTAGAAAGATGGATTTAAAAAAATTTTTAAACTGTTTACTTAAAAATTCGGAATAGTCCAAGTAATCAATTGATAACTATATAATCAAATAATAAGATTTAAGATTAATAAATAATAAATAATAATAATAATAAAATCTATATAATCCACATTTTTTTAATTTATTGTACATTGTAATTGTGAAATGGTTCTGTTTTCAACGTTTATGTCTATGATTTAATTTTGTTTTTAATTTATTAACCTAATTTCAAGATCTAAACTACCTATTTGTAAAAAAATTTGCAAGTAATTCTCAAAAATGAAATGTTCCCTTAAAAAAAATTAGTTTGTGTTCCAGGTTTTTCAGTATTTATACATAAGTATTACCTACTTAGATAAGAGTTACATTTTCTCTATCTTTCAAAAATCGGGGTTTTAAATAATATAGGTACTTTAAATTTTGAGACGTTTTTCATTATTTCCACTTTAGACAGAAATTATAATTTACATTAGGCAGTTGTCATATTAATTATTCTACAACTAAAAAAATATCTTTTTTATGATTTTAGGAATTAAAATAATATGACGACGTTATTTAAAATAAAAGAAGATTATTTGTTTTGAAAAAATGGTAGAACTTCTAAAAAATATTTCTTTTAACATTGTTTCTTGCAACTTTTTTTTCTTGCTATCGCTTCTTAATACGCTTCTTAACAATTTTTATAAAATGTTTGAATTTCAGTCAATGATGGCTTATTCTTAAGGAGAAAACATTCTCTATAACTGTACTGTTTGCAAATGTAAAGTTTTATGGCTGATACCACTGAATAATTTTTGTAAACAAAATCTCTTTTAAAAAAATAAAGATACTTAAAATTTATTTATTTTCTTTAAAAATTGGAAACAATAGAATTGTACCAAATGTCTCCACCAATAAATAAGCCGCGAGCAATCCTGACTTTTTTTAAGGATTAAATTATAATAAACATTTATATTATTCAAGCTTTTTTAAACTTAGTCAAAAGCGACAGTAAAAGAAAATTAAATTCCAAGAAATATTATTAAAATAATTGGTTTTTGTAACCTTGAAACTTGTTTTCATAAGAAAACGTTTTTTGTTTGATAAGATATCACTGCTAATAAAATTTTTTTTTTTAAATCTCAGACTCGCCAACTATCTTTAGTCTTGAAAAAGTTAAAAGAACAAGTTATTATTTTAGTGCAATGGATAAACATTTAACCAAACCGAATTAGTATATTATTGCAGAATATCAAAATAAATAATAATAATTTTTGTGAAAGAATAATTTTTTTTGAACAAAGACTAAGGAATTACCTTATTATTGCTATTGACAACAAATTACTTTAATAACAATACTGTACCGTCTTACACTTTTCTCTACTAAAAATTATACCCATTTTAAAAAAGGCAGCGCATTTTGTGATATTGTGATATTGTGATAAATCATAAAAATCTAGTCAGGAAAACAAGAGGAGGCTTATCAGATGTGGAGGGGCAAAAAATTTGCTAAAGCTGTTTTACGTAATTTATGGGTGGCCCGTAAGAGCTAAGAGTTTCAAAAAAAAGAAGATTCGTTACCATTTTAAATTCTCCTTAAATCTCACAAATCACACCGGAAGAGAGATGAGTAAATTCATAGTCTCGAATTTCGAGGCAGCTGCAAGTCTGCCAATCTTTCAAGCAGAGAATCTCATCTAACCTACATGGATATGTTATTTGGTTCTTCTCCCTTTCTCTTGACGAGAGCACCCGCATAAGCATTGACACTCTATATCGTTTTACTAGCGTTATGAGCTCGCAGCACTTCCTCACGAAACCTCCTTTGTCAATTTATAAGAAGGAGGAGCTCAATTCATCCAATGATTCAACATTTTCTTCAATCTTATATTCCAAGCACACAGAGTACACTCTAGGGAGCATTCACATATTATGTAACATTAAACAAGATGGGGGGGGAGGTCTTGTTTCGTTACAGTCTGTTTTGTGGAAGGAAGGGGCAAGGGGTATTTTTGGCTCTAGTACGTAAAAATATTAGTTACCTAAGCTAAGCGATGATACTAAATATTTCAAAAAAATACAGCATATTGTTTTTGAGAACCTGATTGGTTGCGACACTGCGCGCATTTAACTTTAAATGTCTGTTTTTAGACTGTTTATCTATTAATAAATATTTATGAATTTTCTATACCATCAATTCTGTATATCGAAATTTATAAATAAATAATTTTACTTCTTCCTGAAACTTATTTCTGAATGTTTCTAAACTGTATTAATAGAAGAGGACAGTTGAATTGCAAATGATTGTTTAGTATGGAAAAATAATTCTGTTCATAACATTTTAAAAAATTTTTTATGTTTTCAAAGAGATAAAAAAAATCAATTGACGGGGAAAACTTCTTTTGACGAATTTAAACAAAAATTTAGAAGGTTTTTAATAATTTTTAAAGATTTTGAGATTAAATTTTTTTAAAGATTTCTGGGAAATTTTTAAATAGCTCAGATTTAATTTTAAAAGAATAACTTTAAGTTTTGAATATTCGGAAATGTGTGAAAAATATGGAAGAATCTATGAAAATTGTTTAAATTTTTTAGGAATTAAACTTTTTTCGGTAAACTCAATTTTTCAGGGCGTCAAGAGAATCAAAAAAATTATTTTATGATTCGTAGGGAAATTCTTAATAATTCTTTTTTTAATGAATTCCAAGAGAAAATTTAAAAAGATTGCAAAACAGGTTAAATTATTTCCCAAAATTTTTCCAAAATATATAATTTTAGAACAAATTTAGAATATTTCTTTCATACTTTCTTTCATTATATTATTGTTTTTATCCAAATTTCATGCAATATAACTTCAAAAACCTAAAATTATTGAAAATTACAAAACAAATTTTCACAAAATAATTTTGTTATAAAATTTGTTGTTAAGTGTATCATGATGTAATGTTTTTCCCAATGTAAATCTACGAAAAGTGAGTGATTATAACCATTTTCCTATTATTGACAATTATCGGGAACGTCAAATATAAAAATTTGCCATTTTTTTATTTATAAAAGAATTAAACAATTTATTAAAAAGTCAGACTCTGTACCTTTCTTCGAAATTTCAGCAGCTTTTTTAAAAAAAAATTTCGTTTTAATCGGTGAATATATGTGGGCTGTAGTAATTTTGAATAAAAAAGTCATTTTTTTTACCACTGTACGTTTGTCGGGCCTCTACTCTTAAGCCCGACTTTCGGATTACATTTTTTTGAAGGACAAAGAAAAAATCTGCTCTACCTAGATTTTAGCCGGGACTGGCACTATTGAAGGGTGGATATTCAAAGTCGTATAACCGTCATTTCCAATTTTTTTACGAGAGAGCGAGAAAACGCTCGCATTTCTTGTAATTTTAATATTTTTTGAGAAACTCACGATTTTTAGTTTATTATAAGGTAATAAGTGACTTATTTAAGTTGGAAACGATTTCGATTGAAATTGAGGAAATTGCGACCACTTTAAACTTCGCTACGTATAAGTCGAGGGGGTGTGGCAGTTCAAAGTCGTATATCAACCATTATTTTCCCGAAGACGACATGTGTTCCTCGCCGCTGATTCGATGTTTCTTGTTTTCCGCGATGTGATTAACCATTCCTCCGGAACTATAGGACCTAAAACAATGCTTCTTGAACTCAAATGTTTGTAAATGAATTTAACAATATAACTGAGCACTGAGTCAAATGTTTTTAGGTTGGGTGCTACACTGCATTTCAATGCGCAGGAGCCCTACTACTCTAAAAGTCCGAAAATTTCTGTAAAAACACGCAATTTACATAAGGCTGTATTGATTGTTATACGCCTTTGAATTGCCAATAGACCGCTAGTTACCGAAATGCAATGTTTAAAAAATTCTCACAATAAAACTATTGCAATTTTTATTTTCTCTTGTCGCTGAAAAGACGGCATCAGCTTAGAGTTTCAAAAAAAAATATAACAAATTTTGGAAAATTGGTATTTATGCAACTTTGAATATCCACCCTACATATATGAGCAAAGATATTTTATTTGTTTTAATAAATTTTGTTTGGTATCTTATTTTGTACTGCCGCCCTATATCTAATATTTTTTAAACAATAGTTTTCCAAATAAAGTATGAATATTATCGAAAAGCTAGTAACATTATCTGGCTACTATTAAACACTTCCTAAAACTTGTGAAAATTATTAGGGCGTTGGAGAAAATTATTTATATTTACGGTAACCATTTTCATACTAAAAGTGGACTTTTCTGTACGATTTGTTGAAGTATTAATAAATATTTCCCATGAAACTGTAAGAAAGTTTCCAGAAAGGATAATAAAAATTTCCCATTTCTCTACATATGTTTTAATACAGTAACGTTTCCGAATTATTCTCGGTTTCTTCGGGAATAGTTTAGTATTTTATTTTGAGATTGGCGTTCTATCAGAAATCTACATTGTGAAAAAAATATTTTCCAAATTGAATATTTCAACCATATTTTAAAATAAAGATAATAAATTTTAAATTGGATGCCTTAGTATTTGATCTTATCCAAATTTCTAGTTATGTCATTAAAAATAAATAATCTTTCTTTAAAGATAAAAAGGATCATGATTGGTTTACATTTTGGCCTCAAAGAAAAGCTTAGGCTTCTTAATGTAATAAAAAGTAAGAGAGAGATGATTATTGAAATTTTAATAAATCTTTACATTAGTTTAATATTTTATGGAATGTGTATTTAATGGAAAAAAAATTTAATATGTACAAAAACCTGCGCTTCAATTTGCCGATCAATTAAAAGCTGGTTTTTTGTATTTTATAAAAGTTTTTTCAATTCAATAACTTATTAAATTTAAGTTTAATCTTAATAGACGCAACGAAAAAAACATTTACCTTAAAAGTTTTATTTAAATCCTGAATAGCTTAGTTTGAAATTAGTCACATTAAAAAAGGTAAAATCCATTATAATAGATAATTCTGTAAGGCGGTAGCATATTCTGGTTTTGAATAATACAATTTTTTAGATTTAAACTAACAATTGTATTTTTTAATATCGTATATTTAAAGAGAAAAGGGAAAGTTTTTCGAGAACAGAGGAAAAAGGGTAATTTAAAAAGCAAAAAGGGAAATGAGGGACAGACTGCTGTGCACCCTATAATTGTACATTTTCCCTGACCATTAATATTTAAAGGCCAAAATTCTAATCTTGTAGCACTTTTAATGTAGAATATTTTATAAATAAAATAAAACAATTTTAAATTTATAAATGTTTAATTATTTATTCATAGGACTGTCACAGTCCAATGTACTGGAAAATAGTGGCAAGTTACCTATTTCAGGTGGTTGTCGTACAAAAAGCAGATATATAGAAATAAAAGTTTTCTTTATTTTAAGAATTGAAATGCTATTAAAAGTCCTGTCTTTTTTAAAGAAAAATATTTCGTTTATGAAAAAATTTAAATCTTAAGAGAAATAATATTTAACAATATTTGCTGCTATGAAATTTCATTTTCTTTTTGCTTCTTACCAATTTTTTTTAGAAAGGTTGATTTTTAATCAATCGTGACTCTTTCTTCTCGAGAAATCGTTCGCTATAACCCGACTGCATCTAATTTTCAAAATAGTAAATTAATTCTTAAATACAATTATTTTTTAAAAAAATGTTTTTTAACAAAAATCATTTTAATAAATTCAACCTTAGGGTCTGGTAATATAGTTCGAGGTCCAAACTATAGTTTCAAACGATTGCCATAGTCTGCTGAGCGGCCGCTCGTAAAAGAAAAACTTTTTTATCGTTGTATATAAAAAATGCACAAAATTCATATTTTAAATAAAATTCATTTTTTGAATGGTACATCATAAGACTATTTTTCTCATTATCCTAGCTTACCTTGTAAGTTTCCACATAATTTTTTAGTGCAAAACATTAAAAAGTAAAAATGTTGTCGTTAAATTTCATTCAAAAAAAATTTTTTTGTGAATTTTGTTTAACCATGTTAAAGTATAATATCACATAAATTATTTCTATGTGCTCGTAAGTATACCTCAGAATTTATTCAAGGAAATCGGTCCAGTTATTGTGGACTGGTAAACGTTCAAATAATGTATTGGGTCAGATTGACCCAGGAGTGTTCTCCGTGCTCGAAAAAACAAGTGTGTTCCTCGAGGGTTAAAGTCATTTAAAACATCATAAGATAACGCAAAGTAAGATAGAATCTGATAATTTTTCCCTTAATCCTGGAAAATTGAATAAAATACTTTGGAATCTAAAAAAATCCTAAAACATTATATATTGTATAATACAGGCCGATATCTTTCAAAATTGTAGTTAATTCTAAAGGATTTAAAAACTTAACATTCAAATTAAAGTTTATTTGGAATCCTTTTAAAATATTGAAATCTATCAAAAGCCGCTGGGAATTTTTTTAAACATCCTAAAATATTTCAAATACTTTGTAACCTCTTAAAATTCCTGAAAACTTTTTAAAGGACCCAAACATTTCTTGAAATCTTCTTTAGTACAGTGAAATCTTGACCATGGGTTAATTTATTAAAAAAACGATATTATTTTTCATAAAAAAGTGACTTTAGTGACTATATTTTAAGATTTTCCCTGATCTAGGGACACCGTGAATAGAATATGATTTGCATAAAATGCGTCTCATTACACTATCGAAAATTTCCGTCAAGTTGCATTACGCAGATCTCATAAAGTGAAGAGAAAGAAGCCATGTAGGAAGTTGCAAAACTTGGGTCGATAGATCCCGGAAGCTGTAAGAAGGATAATTCCTCAAAACTTTGCTTCGCTATATACAAGGCTTCCCGAAGACTTTACGTAACAGGAAATTGGGTTGGTTACTTGCTTCGTTGTGTATAAAAGAGAATAAATATAAAAATATGAAACTTTTAAAATTTACTGCTTAAACGAGCGAGAAAATTTCCTCTTGTATCCTGAAAAATGTTTTTAAATAAAACGCTTCACTGCAAGCCGTGAAATGCAAAATAAATTCACTGAATTTCAAGTTCAATTTGACTCTCTCATTGCTCAATGCTCTCGATAACAAATTCTATAAATTTCTTCATGTTTGGAATGATCTTCAACTATAGGTGTCTTCTCAAAAATAAGAAAAAGAATTTGTTTGCGATGGCACTTACTCTCGAGGATGCTGCAGATTTTCTTCTCGCATTACTTGGTAAGATCTTTTCACGACAGTTTCTTTGAATACCTAGCTGGTTGTAGAAATAGGAGGCGGATAGTGAGAGAAAATAAAAAAAACTGGGGTATTTTCGCAGTTCGCACTGGTAAACTATTATGTGCTTTTCTGGAAGATTGCGAAGTGTTCAAGTGTCTAGACAATTGGAGCATCACTGATTACTCAGCATTGAAGTGGGAATTATTTAGCGAAGCTTTCGACAAAATAGAAACTTGCTATTAACGAATAGGAATGGAAAAATATTGGTGAGATTTTATCTATAAGGTTATATACCGAACCGATAAGTATTATTATAACTACAATTACAAGATAATTTATATTTACAGGAACTGTATAAATTCTCAAATGAATTTATGGAAAGAAGAACAGACTTCGCAGCCCAAAATGCTCTTGAATCAGGGGAAATATGGCGATTTTTCACGAGAATAGTGGGAATAAGTATTTTGAATAGAAATAATGTGCAGATATCATATTTAAATTCAATATAATTATTTTTAAAGAAACAGTGAAATGAACAACCCAATAGTTGAACTGTCAGTGAAGAGAAACAAATTTTCAACAAAATAGTCAAATTTTTAACCAAATACACTTAACTCCTTATATAAAGCCGATTTCAGACATGGCTTGTCTTGACCTTGATCCTAAATCCGGGGAAGCACATTCTCTGTTTCGGCTTCGTGGCTCCTCTCATTACGAAATTTCGGAGGCTATCAGTTCTAGGAATGTCATAAAACTGGAAGGTCTTATATAAGGAGTTGAGTGTAGTTGGGTTTTTAAGCCAAAAGAGCGAAAGAAGGCATTTAAGTTTTACATAAAATAGTTTTATTTAAACACAGGATGATGATTTTTAAACCAGAAAAGATTACTTTTCTAGCATAAATGCCGGAAAACATTCAAAAATAAAAAATAAAATTTAATGAAAAACACTTTTAGAGCCAAAAACAAAAAACACTGAACGAAAAAAATTTGCAAAAAATGCCCTCATTTTAAGACCGGTCTTGATGGAGACACTCAATTAGTGCGATGTTTTGTTTGTTTTCGGTAAGGTTGCTTCTTTGCCTAAGAGTTTCCCTACTATGTATACAATTTTTTATTTCCTTATATCTTTTTCCAGTTGGCGGATTTTTTTCGCTGCGAGTGTTTTTGCTTTTTTGGCCCTAAAATTTTTTCTCATCTAAAATTTTTTTGACTTTTTTATATGTTGTTAGGATTGTCCAAAGAAGCATTTTAAGATGATTCTTAACGGGTACCCTCAAATAACCTCCCAATGGTACGGTGTTGTTAGCGCCAAACCCAGGACGATTCTAAAATTTATTTTTTTATTTATTTACAAATTTTTTATTTAAAAAATTTGTTTATTTATTTTTCTCATACTTTAACGTGAGTTTCTTCTCAATAAAAATTAATTTTCAAAACATCATGGGGTTTGGCGGTAACCCCACCGTACCATTAGAAGGTTAAGGTGGTTTTTCGATATTTTTTAGTTACGGGCCTTTTTTTGTCCCAAAATTTTTGTGAATTCTTTCGTTAAGGGTGTTTTTATTTTTTGACCCCAAAAGGTTTTCTTATGTACAATTCTTTATATTTTCTGAAGTTTTTTTCGGGAACAAATACGTATTTAACGAATAGTTTTAATGAGCACACTTTTTATTTATTTTTTAATATGTTGTTCGGGGTCTGCAAAGATGCATCTTAGGACCGGACTTAATCTAAATACGAAAATAAAAAAAAATTGTTATAAAAAAGATCAATTTTTAACCAAAAAATGTATTTCCTAACCACAAAATGACATTTTTGTAAAATAATTGAACTTTTAGTCGAATAGTTTAATTTTTAACCAAATAGTGGATATTGAAGTCACAAAATATTAAATCTTCAACCAAAAACATTTGAATTTTTAGTCAAATATTTTAATTTTCAAACCAAACAAACGAATCTTTTAGAATTTTCAACCACAAAAGATGCTCTTTTTACCATAAATCATAAATTATCAATTTAGGAACATTAATTTTGTTATCAAAGAAGACGAATTTTCAACAAAACAGTTGGACTTGCGAAGAACAAAGATAAATATTTAACCAAAAAGTTGAATTTTTAATTTACAAGAATCAATTTTTTATAAAACACCAGAATTTTAAACAAAGAAGTTATATTTTAAACTTGAAAAATAAATTTTGAACCATAAAAGATAAATTTTCAAAAGAAAGAAAATCTTTCAGAAAAGAAAACTTTTCAACAAGCAGATAAATTCGTTATAAAGAAGATAACTTTTTAACCAAATATTTGGATTTTGAACCAAAGAGTTGAGTTTTCAAACAAACCGTCGAATTCACAAACAAAAAATATAAAATTTTATACAAAAACATTAAAAAATCATCAAGCAGATAGTTTCATTTTAAAGGAAAAAAATATAAGTTTTATACAAGATATTTAAATTTCAAGTCAAAAAGTTAATTTTCAAACAAGAAAGATAAATTTTTAACCAAAAAAGACAACATTACGACAAAAGAAGTATAATTTTTAACAAGACAATTAGGATTTCCGCCAAACATTAGAATTTTCAATCAAAATTAATTAACTTTCAACGAAAAATAGTTGAATTTTCTTATTGGATTCTATTAACTCAATTCACATTTAAGCGAAAAACGAGAAAAAGAGGAACTTTCTTTAAAGCCGGGAAAAAAGAGGAATTCCTTAAAAAGTGTAAAAGAAAGTCTGCAAGAATGAAATTGTTTTCATATAAAAAGCTTGCAGATCATTAATAGTGATCTATAATAGTGAACTATATGTACGTTTTTTTTATAATCTCTGTAAGTCAATTTCCGGTCTTGACACTTCCGATCTTCAATCCCTCATCGTATAAACTATAAAGGACCTCTCTCAAACGTGATCTCAAATAATGATTCTTTTTTATCTATTGATCATTTTTCAATTCAACTCATACATTTTAATTTATACCATGTATAGAATATTATTTACATTTTAAGAAGTGAAATCTTTTTTGCTCGAGAGACGAAATTTTAGTTGCCAGTCTAATGTTAATTGTAAAATTATTATAAATTTTTTCGCTCGCACTTTATTTGAATAATAAACCGATTACTTTTATCGATATTAATCAATTATTGCATACAAATAGTTCGATATATAATTCACTGTCGTCACTGGTTCAAAGCCAGGTCGAGATGGTTTTTTTTTGCTTGCTGAACGGGAAGCGTAGAACTAGAAAAAATTAATTTTATAGTTAAAATAAACAAATTATTTACTTTCGCTACTCGAAGAAAGTTACCATAAAAAGGAATATTCTTTCAAGATCATTCACCTCGCATTTGAAAACCTGGTTAGTTTTGCTGAATTTTTTTTTTAATGGAAAGAATTGCAAATTATGTTTGAATCGAAATTTTGTTTTCAGTTTCCATTAAAATAAAGGTTTGGTTAGAATTTTAATGTAAATGGAAAACTTTAAAGTTCAAATTGTTCAATTTTGTGCATATCCAGTTTGAAATTATTCTATAAAAATTTATTTTTACATGTATTGGAAAATTTGATATTTTGGGATGCTGATTAAGAATATAAATTAAAAATATTTGAAAATTGCATTTTGAAGATCAATTCCAAAAAAGTTCATGAAATGCAAAAGCAGCAATTATTATCAACTTTTCAAGTTGGAACGGGGGATGGGTATGAGAGACCTCTACACTACCCTTTTCCAGCTCAAAAAATTACCATTTTATATAAGCAAAATTGTATACGCATTTGTATATTATTATTAAAACAAAATTTGTTTAACATATTATTATTAATTTAATATTGATCATAGAAATTTTTAGCTGATACAATTCCAATATTTAAAATTAAACAACAATTTTGGAAATTAATTTAATTTAAAAACAAACTTTTTTTTGTGTTTTCAGAAAAACAAAAATGTTTTATATCTATTTAAAGTATAAAAGTAAGTATAAGATGAATGTCATTCCGTGAAAAACATAAAAAGTTGAAAAAAATAGTTAATAAAAAAACTTTTGCTTATTTTCGGAAAAAAATGCAAATTTTAATAATATAATTTTCTTTTAATTTCCTAAACGAATTTTAACATGAGGACTATGTAATTGTTTGTAAATAAAAATTCAAACTATTCTTAAAAGGGTTGATTTTTTACAAAATCGAATGTCAGAAAAAAGATTCTTCCAATTTTTAGACGTTTTTGTAAAAAAAAAATTTGTTGCTTGACTTTAAGAATTAAAATAATATTATAATCTGTTCCTACTATCGCTTTTTAACCATTATTACGAAATGGTTGCTTTTTGATCAATGGTGGCTAATTTTTTGGGGGGAAAACGTTCTCCAGAACTGTACTGTTCCCAATTGTGTAAGTGAATTTTTCTATCGCTGAAATCACAAAATAATTGAATAAAAAAAAAATGTTTCAAATAAATAACTGTACTTTAAAATTATTAACGACAGTAAGTGAAAATTAAATTACAAAAAATTTTATTAAGATAATTATTTTCCGTAAATTTTAAACCATTTTCCTGAAAAATCATTTTCTTCTTTCATAAGACATGATTAATAATACATTATTTTTTACGCACCAACTATCCTCTATCTTGAAAAAGTTAAAAACCCAATTAGTATTATACTGCGATCAATAATCGTCCAATCAAACTGAATCAGTATATTATTGCAGAAAATCAAATCGCACTATTTCTCTGGGTAAATCCGAATTTTCTCTAATTGTAAACAGCTTCACAAAAGGCATGGAATTAATTAAAGTTTGAATTACAAAATTCGTCCACATCTGCTTCCGGTCGCGCCTGTGCAATAGGATCAATTGCTTGACAATCTACACATTGTAGAGTCGATAAGCACACAAAACTCAGAGTCGCTTGATAAATTTTACCTGATAGAAGGTGAGGTGCTTTTGGCGCATGTACTATTAATTAGTCGGTAACCGACTAATTATGAGACAAAGCAGCAAGGCAGAATTGCGTGTTGTACCCTAGCAAGCAAGAGAAGAGAAGCCGAACGACAACGACTGTATGCGTGCTGTAAATTTCAGCAGTAACCGGATATTAGGCTCTCAATAAAACATTGCAAATTTAATATATGAGCTAATTAAAATCACTTTGGGTTTAGATTGAGTTCAACACAACAGTGTTTGACAGTAACGCGTTACCTGGAAAAAACAACGGTTGGTAATATGGGGGGGGGGGCTCCAGTGGAAGTAAAGTTTTGTAATGTATAGAACTGTTGGCCCCCGCAGTTTCTCAAGGGAACAGAGCGAGCGGCCTTTGCGAGTCTTGCATCGAAAGGTCCGCAGTCCGCGAGTGCTCAATCGAGTATATAGCGCAATATTATGCATTCAAATTTGAAGCGATTTAGGCGGCCCTGAATGTTTACGATTCAAGGTTACCGATTTAGTAATAAGGTCATAGCAAGTATACCCTCGAAAATGTTATTATATAGTATTTATTTGTGCTTATTTTGTAAGCACTTTGCTTAATTATATGTGACACGAATTTTTTTTTCTAATAGAGGGAGGTTTTCCTCTAACGAAAAAAAGGATATATCTAATATTTTTCAAGCTTATACTTCTGTCTTGCAAAAAATCTTATTTTTTCAAATATAGTAAATATAATTTTAAGACACAATTTAAAAAAGATATTTGTAGATTATGGTAGGTCACGATAATGCTATCAAAAGGATAAATAACGTATTTTTTAAATATATAAATCGACATTGCTAAATAATCATATTTGATTGAAGTTACGTCAATAGTTCATACGACGTATCTCAGAGATGCGAACAAACATGTAAGATATAGTACTGTTCGTATTCTGGATATCAGACAAAGTTTTTCTCATATAAACAGAATTCACTGATTTTCTTCTTTGTAAATCGGTACTGCTGAGTCGTGAAAGATTCAAAAATAAGTCGGTCGATGCATCTTAAAGGTGGGGATAAATGTGTTGTATATATCATTATTATATTTTGAATATCAAAAAAGTTTTCCTCATATAAGCAGGATAAGTAATTTTTTAGAAACTTTACAAAATGGTACGAGTAATTCATGAGAGTTTTAACAATAGTTTATTGTTCGATGCGTCTCGAAGATACAATTACACACAATTACACTAGATATCGTATTGTTGTATTTTAAATATCAAGAAAGTTTCAAATGCAACTTTTTTCTGAAAAACTCATCTTCTTTGGACATAATTTTTTATTGAAGTTTCAGATTTTCGGTTGAAGATTTTAATATATTTTGTTAAAAATTCGTTTGTTTATTGTTAAAAATGCACTTTTTTTATCAAAAAACTTAACTATTACATTTCTAGTTTAAAACTAAAATTTAAAAAAAATTAAAACTTTCTTTTTTATGTTTAACATGTATATTTTTTATTTGAAAATTCGTTTATTCTGTCGAAATTTTGTGTTTTTGCGTAAAAACTTAGTCTTTCTATTGAAGAATTTATCTTTTTCATAAAAATGTTCTTCTTTATTCATAATGTGTCCCCTAAGGGTTTACATGACTTCCATTCCTTACCACTTACATAATAAACAGATAGAAAATTTCTACCTTAATATTTACAAATATTTACAACTATTTACATAATGTCTTATATCTATATAGTTTCTTAACATATATCGAGCGAGCGGTCGAAAGCGAGAGTGCATGTGCAAGCGAGAGAGAGAGAGAG
>JAAAKG020167649.1:3968-28031 GCA_010014905.2 Druon quercuslanigerum | reverse complement strand
GATTAAAAATAAATATATAATCGAGCTTATACGATATTTTTGTAAAGAATGCTCAATTTTGAGGTTAAGTGTAAAAAAATATATACTTAGTTTCAACAAAATCTATGCATAGTTGAAAAAATACGTACTCAATATAAAGAAGAAGTTTACTTCATTTAAACCAGAGATTTATTTAAACAAACCAAACTTTATTTGAACCAAATAAATAAGGGCAAACAAAAAATTTATTTGAATCAAACAAACAGCTGTTTGGTCCCATATTAAACAAATAATTTGTTTCTTTCAAACAAACATTTTTCTCAGTGTATCTACTTAAAAATGATAATTTTTTTCACGGGTCTAAGTGGGCTCAAGCCTGGCAAACCGAGGCACCAACGATTTTATTCTTGGGCAGTTTTTTATTTTTCTAATAAAATTTTGAATTTGATTAGAAATATCTTTTATTTAAATTTAAAAACATTATCTAAATACTGAATCACTCAACGCTTATATGTTACAACATTAGAAGATGAATAACTTCGAATTATTCAGACAATTTCAAAGTATAAATAATTTAGCATTCAAAAATTTATTATCATAAACCTTAGGCGTTAAGTTTTTGAGTTATAAATTTTTTTATCTCCTTCCCAGTCTTCGGAATTGGCCAGTATAGTCCCAATTGGGAAAGCACATCTTTTTTAGATAACATTTATTGTTCAGCTAAGAGATCTGGAAGAGAAGATATTTTAAAACAATACGTAAAGATACACGCGGGTTTCGCCGACCTGTCGTTGTGACTTCGGAGTGTCCTATGGGCGTGTCCAACCATCTGACGATTGTGAGGCGTGGGAATATGTGTGGTTGACCCCGATTCTGCTGAAAGAGAGTATGATTTTCATGGATAGTTGTGGTTTCAAGGAATATGTTCTCCAGATTAGTCCGGCCGCTCGTGAAAAAAATCAACAGTATTTTAGGAAAGTTTATTTTCGAGTGTTAAGTTTGAATATAGGGTGTACACCAACGTGGAAGATTAAGCCGGCTAGGTGCTAGAATACTGCAAGATGTTAAAAAAATTAAAGAAAGTTAAGCACTTTAGGAAGTTTAAAATTTTAGTTGTGAGTAAAATGAACAATAGAGTTTAGGAAAACGCCGGCCAGCCAACTCAGTGCCAGAACGTGATCAGTAGGCCCAGTCCCCGCCTCTCCCAGCCTGGCCAATATGCATTTTGGGTAAGCTTAAATTTTTAAAGCAAGTAGTACCTATAATTAGATTTACGAAAACACCAGTCGACCTTTATAGATTTGTAGTTAGTAAATAGTACCTTCAATAACACGTACGCGCTCGTTTTCGTACGTTTAATGCGTACAATTTAAATAAATTTTTTCATATATCATAAATATATTAATTTAAATCGAAAACTGTGATCCAAACTTCTGAGGAATTATAGCCACAAATTGCAATTGAGATTTTGTTCGATTTGTTTTTAAAGAAGGTTCTCTAAGCACCTGCGGCTTTGTCGATTACATTCTCATTCAGAAACTCGCGCTTGATAATTTATGTCTAATGGAAAAACTTCATAAACATAACTCATAAATTTAGTTCAAATGTACTAAGAACAACGCTTTAAAGTTACGGATCTCTTAAAAGAAAAATGGCATATTTTTGAAAATGATCGAACTTTTTGAACTTTTGTCTTATTAAGAAATTTCATAAGAATAGTTTCGAAATACATATATATTTTATATCTAGTAGAGGTTTGTATTGATATATCTTGACCTATTCAATTTTTTTCCTTTTTTTGAAAATTTTCAAAATGCTGAAAAACATTTAACTTTTTAAATTTTTTTGAATTTAAAAATGTCATTATGATAATATGCAAGTCTTTTTGCTGTGTGCCAGAAAATCCGACAAATGTTTTAAAAACTCATAAAATTTTTTTTCAAATTTGGAAAAAGCTCTATATTTTTGAATTTTAGTCTGAGTAAAAAATTTTAATAAAATTTCCTAATCTATCAGAAAAATATTTTTTTCTGTCTTTCTGAACATTTTCGAAACTTTCAAAAGTATATAACTTTTCTAATTTTCATCTAAATTGAAAATTTTATTCTGATAATTTGCAAGGCTTCTAATTGTCTATAAGAAAGATTGAAAAATGTTTAAAATTTGCAGAAAAAATGTTTCAAATTTTGAAAATGCTCTATCTTTTTTTATTTTGGCTGGAAATATCTGCTTAAGGAACTTAACCTTCTTTTCGGAACCTTAATAAGTGTATCACAGGCTGACTCGATTGGACAAATCCTTCAAAAGTTAGCGTCGCTTCAACATTAAGGTAACCATACATTCATACAGACATACAGACAGACAGACGTAAACGTAAAGATTCGGTAAAAACCAGAGATCGAAAATTTGGACGATTACAATAAACTCTAATGAATGAGAATGTAAAGAATGCCATCTAGTGCGAGAACGTGGCTAGTCAGTCACCCTTGCAAGATGTCGCAAAATTTACAAAAATACCCGTCAGTCCGCATAGGGGCCAAATATGGCGAGTCAGATCTCCCTTCTGTCCTACCCTGGCCAATATGGACACAAAAAATGAGTATCATGAAAATATTTGTAATAAGCTTAAATTTTATACGTGAGTAGTACCTACAATGACACTTACGAAAATATCGGTCAGCCCGTTTAGTGCCGCAATTAGGCCAGTTAGTCACCTCTCGCAACACGTCTAAAATCTAAAGAAATGTAAGCATTTTAGGAAAGTAATAATTTTATACATGGATAGTACCTAAAATGTAATTTGCGAAAATACATTTCAGCCTGCCTAGTGCCGTAACCTGGTCTGTTATCCGCCCCTTGCAACTAGTTAAAGAACTAAGGAAATTTAAACTTTTTAGTAAAGTTTAAATTTTTTGTATGAATGTGACCTGCAATGGCATGGAATGTTACCTGTCAGCCAGCCTAGGGCCGCAATTTAGCCTGTCACCCGCGCCTTGCAATATGACGAATAAGTGAAGAAATTTAAACATCTTGAAAAGTTATCATTTTTCGGGTGAGAAGTACAAACAATAACATTGATAGAAATGCCGGTCAACTCGCGCAGTGCCAAAAAATGACTAATCAGTCTCCCTCATCTCACCTTGGTTAAGTTACAAAGAAAAATTAATGTCATACCTACAATGAAATTTACGAAAATACCGGTCAGCCGGCACAGTGCCAGAACCTGGCCAGTCAACCGCGTCTGGCGTCATATCCAGAATTTGAAGAAATATAAGCATTTTGGAAAGTTTACATTTATTGTGTCAGTAGCACCTTCATTTACGAAAATACAGCTCAGTCCGCTTAGTGACAGAACCTGGATAGTCCACCACTCCTTGCGACATGTCGAAAAAAGGAAGAAATTTAAACGTTTTAGACAAGCTTAAATTTGTTGTGGGAATAGTAGCCACAATGACATTTACGAAACAACTAAATATCCCCCCATAAAACATCTCGGAAAACCATCCAGACTCCTTTTCAGTCCCAATATTTGGCTGAAATGGATGCATCTCCTGGTCTGGATATCTTAAAGGAGTCCGACTTCTGGATCATCAATTGTTCAGTTTATGGTGCGGCGGGAGCTTTTTCTAATTAAAACCGAAAGCTAAAACTAACGATGGCTCAAATGACCAAAAGATTACGTACATAACACTTGATAGGCCGTTTACGGAAAGGATCAGAAAGTACATTCACGAACTGAGGGTATTACATCATACCCTGTAGAAATACGAGTGTTACCTGACACCAAAACACAAAACAGAAGATGGAGGAATGGATCAGGCAGAATCAAAAGTTTTTCGCTGACCCGTCACGTCTCTTTAGCGGTCTCTTTGTTTCTGTCAATAATCTGTCAAAGCCCAAGGAGGTCGAGACATTTTGCAGAGAGGTTTACTAGATACAATACACATTGTAGGCAGTCGCTGAGAATATTATCGGCTTCAAGTAACTTTGCAACA
Source organism: Druon quercuslanigerum (assembly GCA_010014905.2). NCBI lineage: Eukaryota > Metazoa > Arthropoda > Insecta > Hymenoptera > Cynipidae > Druon > Druon quercuslanigerum. The sequence continues at coordinate 24,057 of JAAAKG020167649.1, read as the reverse complement.
ACTTCATAGCATCTGAAGAGGAATGTCCATCAATCACTGTCAAAGAGGTGAAGAAAGCACTAAGGGTCCTGAAAAACTACTCCGCTGAAGGACCAGATTGTATCAATAAATTCTAAAATGGACAGGTTCCTTGTTGTGGCGAAGGGCCTACCCTAACGGTACATCCATGCAGTACCCTCATCTACAACGACCAGCTTACTGCTTTACAGCGGTGTAAGCCTGATTGCATATCAAAAGCTGCTAATAAAACTTTTTAAAAGCTTTTAAAAAATGCACAAAAATATCTTCTATAAATGCGTATAGAAATATAAGGGTTCACAGAATCATTATCAGTGTAAATTAAGTTATGATTGGTTCCAAGTCAAATGCTCGAACTCTTCAAACACTTTCAACTGAAACAAAAAAATGTTGATTACTAGATCTAGGATTGTATCAGATATTAGTGTGGATCAAAGAAGGCTCTCTTCTACGAACTTTCAGAGCAGTTCCAATAGCTTAGTCCCGAGCAACGAGATCTTGTCTATCAACAGAGTAGAACAGATGTGCAACGTCATATCTTTGAATACCCCCATTTGTACGCTACCTTTACCACATCCTCATGTCGATCTGAAGATGTAGGCAGTCATATGTCAATATCTTAAAGGACCACTTGATGTCATCGTCAACATATTTGGAAATAAAATTAATATGAATTGGAATGGTAATTACAAGCTTCCATACCAAACCTGAAGAAGATCTCCTGTCACTTCTGAAATCAATTGTAGATACTCTAAACCTATTAATTAATCCCGCTGGTGTAGTAAATCTTTTCCGAATTCCTCCCTTGGATGCTCTACAAGGAATCTCGGGGTTGGCTAAATCAGTCCTATTTGGAATCAGCATTAAGAGTTTCGTCAATATCTGAATTAGACACTTTTTAAGGAGCGCCGTCATAAATTTCGTTTCTTTCTATTAAATAATTCCTACGGCCTAATTATGGTTTCTGAAACCTCGCTGAATGAATATATTAACGATTTTCTAGTAGAAATGCTTCAATTTTATCGTCTACGATGCAATAGAAAAGGAAGACTGGGTGGAGGTATCGGTGTGTATATACGCCAAACTTTAATTTGACATATTCTCCAATGGTCGTCAGAATTTGACCCGAATCATATTATTTCTCCATGACCTGCACATATGATTTTAGATATTTTTGCTCCAAACGTACCTAATATCATGTGTTGTGTTGCGTATCACCCCCGAACTCTCAGTGGAGTAACTCGCTGTGTAGTAATTCCTAGAACTGCTGCCCAACGCAGTTTCTTAGCTCAAGTGGCGAGAGACGGTTAATTGCGACTCTTTTCTGAAGCGGAAAGGCGAAGTAAGCGATTTAATATGCGTAGTAGGCGAGCCCGATCTATGCAGTTGAACATGTCGCGGGCCTTAAAGTGTTTTTGTTCATGATTTACAATTTACGAATTTAAAATCAATATAATAGAACCAAAAAACGATTCAAATGTTTGGCGGTATAGTAGTTTTGCAACAAGGAATTGGAGACGTAATCATGCTGGGACAGCTGGAAATGGCTAGAAGGTTAGAATAGTGATTGACATAGTAGTGCATACAACTTTTTGGAGAAAGTATACTAAACGTATAAAAGTAAGTTTAAATAATAATATTTTTACAGAGTAGAATGCTGGGATAAGTGAAAATGTCAACCGTCAAGAAAGTTACTACATGGGACTGAAACTGCATATGACTTTTTGGAGAAAATAGTGAAAACCTAGATGTTAGATATAAAGATCTAAATCGTAATATTTCGCAAGTGTAGAATGTTTTTTGTCAGTTAAATTCCATTGTTATGTCGATTCGTGACCTTTCAGTTTCACGAAATACAATCGAACTGAAATTTTGTATATGTTTGTTTTGTTTCATGACACTGAAAGGTCGTCAATCGACAAAAAATGGAACATGAGTGAGAAAATACATTATACACTTGACAAATATTACTACTTTGATATTTCATAGTTACTTTTACGTTTAGAATATTTTTTCTAAAAAGTTGTATGGATTCAGATGACGTTTTGCCAAAAAATCAATTCAAAATAAAGAAAGCTGTTCGGTCTTCGGCCCTCTTCTTCATTGGTCAGCCATTGACCCGGAGGAGAGTGTACAGGAACCTTGATTGGAAGTCACGACGCTGCGCAATTTGAAATAGCCGTTTACGAGATATCTGAAATAGGAGCGAAATGTAACAGAGAGAGGGGGGCTCGAAATAGGGAAGACTTCACTGTATCATAATTTTTTTTTTAATGCAGATCTTTGTAAATCATTTAATTTTTTGGATCTTTGCGCAGTACATGATAATGATATAGTTATAGAGTTTAGTCAAAGAGAAGTACTTTTCTCATCTCACTATGGCCTTATACAAATTAAGTACCAATATAAATCACCTAAATAGAAATCTAGGTTTCTTTACTATCGTGTCTACTATAAACAAAACTTTAAGGACTTTTTATAGTATTCGGAATCACATAATTTGGATGAACTATCCTTTTTCTCTATTCATGAGACTGTAAATCCTTTAGATATATTGTTATTGGATTACAATAAACATTTCTCTAGACTCCGGACATATAAACTTAATACCCTTCGCGCAGCTTGGATTACACTCATTGTTAATGGGCAATAAACTGCAACATCTACATACTTCTGCCCATATTGCTTTCTTACGTTGAGTGATTTAAGAAATGATGCTCTTTCTGATGAAGTTTGCAATGATGTTGCTAGCGCAAGCTCCGTAGATAGTGCGAAACAAAATGATTGCATGCAACTGAAAAAGTATGGAGATTTAAGGGTTAATTCCGATAAATTCTGTGCGACCAGAAAAGTAAAATGTTGTAACAAAAAACTATCATGGGGATGCATTCGGAGGAAATTATTGTCGTAAGCTACTAAAAAAAGTTGATTAGCTTAATGATGCGGAGATTTATAAATATGTAGAGATTTTCAAAATTACATCTTACATTGCTGTTTTTAAGGCAATGAAATGATTGTTACTTGTTCTTTTACTTCTAGCAAAGTTCGGCCATTGTTTGATGCACACATCACTGAATTAGATAAAGGTTTAAGAAGTATTGATATTCATTCTGTGAAATTGCCAATTTACGTTATTTTAGCTCGTGTAAAACAAAGCTTATCATTTATTAAAGATAATAGTGTATTAGGAGCTTGGTCTGAGCAAAGCGCTGAATCATTCCATCGTGATTTTTAAAAAGTCTGTAAACATTTTAAAGAAACAAGTATTGCTCGCAAGTCTTATTCTTTTCAATTGTTATAACCTGTAATTGACTATTGATCACTTTATCTGTAGTTTTAGATTGTTACTTATTGTATGTAAAGTATAAAAATAATTTAATTATTTGATAAAAAATAATACAACTTTTTTTTTAACTAAACAAACAAAAAATAGGAGCCATGCAACCACTACGATCAAAAGGCTAAAAATTTGGAAAAAAGCTATGTTTGTGACTACAATTACATACAAAAAAAATTTAACATTTAAGCTTAAACCACGCTCTTGACTAAAACGCAACAGCTTAGATCAGAGTCCAAAACACATGAGCACCTGCTTTCACTAACCCTACTAAAAAAATTTAGGAAGAGTCAGAAAAAAGTCAGACCACTTTTCTTACATTTTTCGACAGAAATTATCACTGCAAGTCAGAATTCAAAAGAAAATGGAGAGAAAGCGTCAGAGCTTGGATTCAGAGGATTATCCTTTTAATAAAGGTCCAAAAATACAATGCTATAAAACCAAATCCCATTTATATTTTCCAGGTTATTTATATTATTTATTTATGCATTTTCTCTTTTCACTTACATTTAATATAAAGGCAAAAGTATTCTTCTTTCGACCTCTCTTAAAGCTTAATTGGAAAGAACTCGACCGGCAATCGGAAGTTCTGTAGTACGATCCCCAACGGAACGACGCAAATAGATCTTTTTACAGAAAAAAATTAATTTTAATATATTTCATTATTAACATTTATATACTAAATAACTCTAAAGTTAATGATGTAGCGAAATTCTTGCAACTCACAAGCTCTAAATACTACATTTTTATTTAAAATATAGTAGGGCTAGATAGGGCTAGATTTAAGATTTATAATTTGAAGGACTTATTTTGCTCATTTCTCTTATTCTTTTGTAACGAACTTGACTCTTGGAGGCATCGTGGGACATGGAGGAACATCTTTCGACTTCGAGACTCCAATGTGATGCCACTCATGACTGTTAGAATATCCAGATTCCTTTTAGACACATTTCAAACCTTTTGAACTCTCCCGCCTTTTTATCTTCTATCGTCTGCCAAGCTTAAAAGAACTGCAGATCCACCTCTGCAAGGATCATGCAACGATGCTGATCAGTCTGGAAGTAACAGTACAAGTTACAGAAAACCTGGAACGACTCATCTATCTGGCGTAGAACTTTCTTCAAAACTTTACGATGAAATTCCTTAATCAATTCCAAACGTGACTAGGAAATCTCAAAGGCAATGTCCGCTATATTTACCAGCGAGGATAATTTCGGGAGCCAAGAGGTTACCAAATAGGTGGATTGGAGAGTAAGGACAAAGGAATAACATCACTGGGTGAATTCTGGCGATAATAGCTACATTTATTCATACGACCCTAAAATTTAAGCCCAGTACCCTGTCTCCCTAGAGGTAGCGGCCTCACTAGCGATAGGAACACCATAAAGAAGGAGGAGAATAAATTCCGAGACCGAGTCCCGGACCATCGCGTCGCGTCGATGCTACGCGCGCTCTTCCCGGCCATACACCGCCGTTTCGAGTTGAACCGTTTTTGTTAAGACTTTCTAGTGTTCATTGCGAAGTAGTTCTCGAAAACAATGTATTAAAGACGCCCCCGCAATGACTCCCTGGAAAGTTTCTCCATACTACGTGCAATAGAGTGGACCAAAAAAAATCTATTTTTCGAGTAGCGGATTCTAATAGTAACTGTAACGGTAACGCGTTATTTAAAAAAAAACAGTATGTTAACGGTAAGACGTCACAGTATTCTGGTAGCGGTAAGACAAAGTAACGCACGTTACCATTCGTTACTTCATTAATTATATTGCATCGGTTTAGCGTCTGTACAGTAGGGTGGACAAAAAAAAAATATATATTTTTTTTTAAGTACCGGCCGGAAATTTGTTCGAATCTGAATCGTTTGAAACTTAACATTTCCCTTCACAATTAGCAATTAGACAATTGCTCTCTTTCTGAAATCTCAGCAAAGTCTCTCAGTAAGTTATTCAAAAGAAACTTATATTCAATATGATCCGTGCAGAAAATTTGAAACATACTTTACATTATTTAAAATATTGTTTTCTGTAATGTTATTGAAAAACCCAGAATTTTCTAGAACTTATGTAAGAGAATATTGTTACAAACAATATTAAATGGTTCCAACAATTTTTATTAACTTTAAATAATTATTACCTCACTAGGTGAAAAAAGAACAGACAGGTAAAAGTTATCGAAAAAACGCAACTAAAAGGCATTAATATAGATGAAGATAGTCATTCACAATAATTCATTTAAACAATTATTTTTACTAAATCTTTATTAATAATTTTAAAACAAATAATTTTAAAATTATATTTTTCTAAGAAAAGATCTTCTAACAATCGCTCAACTGGGAATGGAACTACAAAACGTTCGATTGCCGGTCGGGTGCTTTCCCAATTAAGCTATTAGAGAGATTGAAAGAAAAATCCTTTTTTGGAAGTATACACAGGATATCTGTATTGTCAGCAGAGTAGAATTAAGCTATTAGAGGGACTGAAAGAAAAATTACTTTTCAGAAATATACGCTATCTCAAGCTACAAAATTCAGAAAACACCGCCACCTTCTACCATTAGGCAAATAGTATATTAATAATAATAAGAAATCGTTTAAACAATCGCTCTTGTTATCATTGATGAACTATCATGTTTAAGCAATTCACGTAAACATCTAATTATCAGTATGAAATGGTTTTTATGCACAAAGAACAATCTTAATGAAAAAGGTCACAAAAAGGATAATTAGAGTCGAAACCTCGCAAAACCCATTTTTTCATTTATGGGGTTTTTTTGGGATCCTATAAAACAGATTTATAGGGGTGATATTTAAATAGCGATATTTTATTTATATTCTTTGCCTACTTCGGAAGAGAAATGTTGAATTCCAACTTGATTCAGCTAAGATTAAGGATTCTGAATAAAATATAGAAAAACATGTTTTTTTCCACGGTATTCATTAAAATTCGAGAGAAAAAATCTTCAATGCGTTTTTGGAACACCCTACTGTTATGCACAGCCGAATTGATACTTTCAGACAAAACACATCTTACAGGCAAATTCAGTACTTTTTTAATTACTTTACCTAACTGTAAATATAATATTCAGTTTTATTAAAAATGTCCATTCTTTAAATTGACTTTAGTTTCTGTATTTTTAAATGTTTAGATATTTATTTAATTATGTTGAAATTTGAGCTTTGAGAATTACAGTGGCCTCGAACAGGCCTGGCACTTAACATAAATAATCAAGATAGTCATTTTCAAAGTTACGGGGTACTATAAAGCATTCTTTGTCTTGCAGCTCTCTTCAATCGCCAATTTCTCATCACCAAATACAAAGTTTTACTGAATTAGAACAATTATCTGTCGCATCCGCAAAAAGTTATAGGATAGCTAGATCGTAAAAGTCTTCCTTAAATCCTGATCGATGTCTTTTACTCGATCTGGCTTATCGTGAAAGTAGAGGAAAAAATCAGGATTTTAGAAGAACAGCTCGAAACTGGTATTAATTGGGAAGAGATAATCAAGAACTTTTTCTCATCGGAAGATATACATCCCAAATTTACACTAAAACCTAAGGATAAAAAAGGCCTTTAATGCCTCATACATTCTTCATTATGTCCAAAATTAAAGTATTTTATCATAAAACAAATTTGAATCCCTCAGCTCATACCGACTAGCATAATAAAAGAGACGTAGTCGATCGACGTTATAATTAAAAGTTTAAAAATTACAGTACCAATATAGACATAATTCTAACCAGTTGAGAATTCATATGCCCTCAAGTTCCTCAACCTTATTAGAGTTTAGAAAATCCTTCTGGTCTGAATCCCTTTCCATACAAGCTTGCACAATTGGAGAATCCTTCTAAAAATCACAATTTCAATCACTTCTGTACATTAGTCAAGTCCAGGAATTAACTTGAATCCAAAGAGCAATATCAATAAATTTGTCGTTATTCGCACACTTAATTTGTCTTAAGTACCATATCATCTAACCCCCTTATGCACTCCCAAAACCCTAATATTTTTGACCTAAGGATTATGGGTAACCTAGTAGAAGATTTAGTAAACAACGTTGCTTTTCGTTCGTTCATATTCTCTGAGGTCATAGAAATGGTTAGGAATTTGGGTTTGAGAGTTTGTTATAGGTTTAGATTTCTTAAAAATGTTCCGTATTCAGGTAGACATCGAGGATAGGTCTTTGTCACATAAACAGGACCCGTTTAGAAGTTATAACTTCAAAGTGTAAGAATGGTCAGGAGATAAGTGTTATGGGTTACGTGATCTGACTAGTCGTCAAGCCGAAATTCTCAAGGAATTCCTTGAGAAAGAGTTACGTAAGATACTAGTATAACAGGTTTAACTATACTGACAGAACTTGCTGACGGTGTTATAGAATACTCTAAAGTGGTTAGTCGTCCCCTGTCGAAATGGTAAAGAGACCCGATAAGATTTATAGATTCTGTCTAGATTTCCAATAGCTCATTGAGATGCCAACAAACATTTGCCCCTGAAAAAGAAAAAAGTTGGATATTATTAGGTGACCAGGTTATAATCTTTAAATAAATACGAGCCTGTCCACCTCACGTCCCTGTATTAGCATATCTGGACTTGGCTCCTTTGGATGGTTGTAATTCTATGGTGATAATCACCCACAGTTCTCTGAAATGGTTACATAACCTCGAAAGCCCCACAGATAGGTTGGTCATGTGGACTGTATCAGTTTTAGAGTTTGATAATACCATCATCCGTCGTAATGATAGTTCTCATCAAGTTATCCCGATAAATTTCTTACTTGGAAAATTGAGAATGACAAAGTTTATCATTATAGAGCAGACTCAGTGCTAATAAATGCGAAATAATTTTCAAAGAATCTCATAAAAAGATCCCCATTCCAGACAGCTAGGTACTTATAAAACTTATTTGCGAGACGCAAGCGATTATTATTTTTGTCCGGGGTGTTATCGGGACACAGCTAATTTTGTTAGAAAGATTGACACATGTCAAGCATGTAAAGTTATTAAGAAATATGCACCCGGATTTATAAGCCAGCGTGAAATAGAGCAGCCTTAGCTCATTGTAGTGGCAGATATTATGAAACTGTTACCCCGAAGTAAAGCCGGATATCACTACGTACTACTGATACAAGATTTGTTCACCAAGTGGGTTGAATGTCTTCTCTTACATGCAGAAACTGGCCATAACATTAAAGTCTCCTTTAAAGAACTCGTAACAGGCAGGTGAGGAGCAACTCAAGTGCGTTTTATGGACAACGAAACAGAATTTGTGAGTAGAACTTTGCGATCTGTTTATTAAGAATTTAATATCCTACCCGCCAACCTATTATCACCAAGCAAATCCCATCAAACGCATGATCGAATATTAAAAACAATGATAATTTCTTACTTTGGCGGAGATCATAAAATGTGGGATAGTCACCTTTCAGAATTTATATTCGTCTATAATCTTGCATATTACTCTGCCCTCAAGAACACTCCTGCCTTTTTAAATCTTGGTCGAGATCCAAAGCAAACTAATTCCTTAAAAAGGCGTGAGGAAATCGACTATGACATAGACCTGTAATCCCCTGAATTATACATATAAATGGTACATATAGTTTTCCGTAAACTATGTTATAGTAATTCCTTGCTGGTCGTAGACGTCCGTGCAAAGTAAAGATTTGTCAATTGTATCGTAGCTTGTATCGTAGCTCTGTATCGTAAACCTTGCTTAAAAATAACTGGCAGTTTGTTCCTTTTGTTTTTGTTCGGGTTCCACTTTCAAGTCTTTTAAAACGTTTAGAGTTTCAGTTTTCTTTTTTGTCGCGGTTTTGGAGTACAGTCACAGATAATAATATATTTTAAAGATTAACGTTAGATGTATTGAGTTATCGTACGTTCGATTAAAGACCTGTTTGGCCCTTTCTGGGAGAAAGGAGTTATGACATTGTAAAATTCTTGCAACTGACAAGTTCTAATTATTAAATTTTTATATAAAATTAAGAGATTTTTTGTAACTTTAAAGATTTCAAAAGGTCCGAAACAGCGGCTGTTCTATAGAAACTCCATAGCTAGGGCTAAATTTAGGATTGATAATTTTGAGGATATATATTTTGTTCGTTTCTCTTATGTTTTTGTAACGATTCGGGCTTGTCGATACATTTTGCGACAGCGAGGATTTTCTTTTCACTTCGAGATGCAAATGGGACACCACTCGAGACTCCTAGAACAGTAAGATTCCCTCGAGATACATTTCAAGCTGTTTAAATTCTACCATTTTTTCGCCTACTATCCTCAGCTAAAAAGTCATGTACAAGAACCTCGGAGGATCATGAAGATGTTCCTGTTCACGAATCTGCACAGGAAGCTGTACAGATAATGTTGACTGTTTTTGTGCAGGAATTTAGCGAAGGAAACTGTACATGAGCCTGCAAAGAAACCTGCAAAGAAGACAGTTTAGGCGCAGGTTGGAACCTTTAGAAGGATCTTGTACATAAACACATATTCGTCTGCCAAACTCAAAGGATCTGCGGGTCCACATCTACGAGGACCATCTAAGGATGACGACCAGTTTGGAAGTAACACTGCAAGTAACGGAAACTCCAAAACCACTCATCTACCTCGCGTAGAACATTTTGAAACCCTTACGATGAGAAATTTCTTCATTAATTCCCAAGATAAACGGGGAATCTCAATGCACAATGCGCTTTGCACGTTGGCTGATACCAAATGGTACCCAAGCATATTCTGCACACATCAGCCAGGGAAATTTTAAGCTCCAGGAGGTGACCAAATGGGTGGATTGAAGAGTAAGCACAAAGGAATAGCAACGCTAGATCAATTCTGACAATAATAGACGAACGGAACTATGAAAAACGAATAAAAAAAGCATCGAGTTTCAGTAATTCATAAAGTCCTGGAACGTAATCCAGGACCCTGTAACCGAAGCAGCCTCACCACCAATACGAACTCCGGGAAGAAGACCTTCTGAAAATTCCTATATAGGATCCTATATAAGATCCTATATAGGTTCTTGTACAGGACCCTCACTTAAAATGTACGTAATGGTATCTGCTAGTACCTAATACTACATACCCAATGGTACACAACTGTACATAATGGTACGCATGTTTCCGGGTGCTCCGTCTAATACAGGAACATATATAGGATCCTATATAGAGCCCTATGCCATTACCTATATGTAGCACCTATAGTTTCAACATATATATATTTTTTTGTATGAGGAGGGGAAATCTGCAAAAGACACCCAGCTGAAGGCTAGGTAGTGTCGGATTTTTACCGACTAAGAACTCCTCTCGCATCCGACATCTACTTTTCAGAGCCTCGGTTTTATTTATTTTTGCTGGGGGAGGTGAGCGCGGAGCCACCTAGTCCCGGCACTGCACTGCATTGTAGGGCTCCAGACCGTATCTGCGACAATTGCTTCTGCGTTCTTCTCCATTGAATTCCCGGGCAATGTGCCCGGGACTGTGGCATCGGTTACACCAGATTACGGCACAGTGCACCTTCCCAGCAGTATAACTGCTCAATCTTTAGTCGGCCAGCCAACCTTAGTTTTCCAGCAGGGACTGCGTCCAGCTTTATGAATGACACAACCCCTGTTGCTCCCTTTTTCTCAGGTTGAACGTAGGAGGAGCACCAATGCACTCCCCTAAAACCGCCTTTAGAGCTTCCTCAATATCAAACACCTCGGTAGTTTCCACGAGGTCATATACCTTTAGTGTTCCCCGCGGAATGAGTTACCTTACACGACTAATATCCCAAAGGGTCCTTAAGACAGCAGTTCCATACCGCTCTCTGTCCTCCTTTTTGGCTTTGAGCTCTATGGGCGCATCACCAGATTTTGTTTATCAGATAACCTTGACCAAAACGCCACGTTCATCAGGTTTGACACTCGGCTGGACTTCCCGTTCGATGTCCACGTACTTCTTCCCAGCAGCAGACTTGATGGCAAGAGCCTCTCTGGGAATTCTCCTTTTGCTTCGCCTCTTTGGACGAACAAGTTGTTTCTCCCATTCTGGATCATTCGTCATTCCTTCCACCGCTTTCTCCCCTCTAATTTTAGACGGCTTCTTCCTCTTTTGTCTCCTACTTGAGGCCTGGGTCCACTCGCCCTCAACCTGGGTTTTTAAATTCTTCGGGTCCAGGTTCTTCCCAGATTCCCCTGATGGGCCCGGCACTGGCTCCCTTCCACACCCTCAAGCCGCTGTTTTGCGAAGAGACTTTGACATTTCGCCCTCAGGTTACAAACCTGCAGACGCAGTCATACATTCTCCTCAGCTACCTCCTCTATCTAAGCCTCTTGAGAACCATCACCGATTTTTTTCAACCAGCTTTCCAGCTTCATGATAAGTACCATCTCCACTTTTTGCGCCAAAAAACTACTGATGACGCAGATCTCCTTCTTGGGCTTGTAGGCCACACTCAGAAGTTTCTCCATCTTGATGACTTGGTGGGTAACTCTCTCTATAAACTGCTGGCAGGCTTCTGCATGCTCCTGTGTCGTGGTTCTTTCAACTTCTGGAGTGCTGCCTCGTCTCTTCCTTTGCGCCTGGTGCATCTTGTCTTGCACCGAAAGGGACCTAGTTCTGGGTGGTATCCTCCTAGAAGAGTGGGGAGGAGGAGAAGAAATGCCGAGACCGAGTACTGGACCATCACACAGTAGGATAAAATAAAAAAACGTGGTCTAAAATAACTTGCAGCTAACAATTTTTAATTGTTAATTTATTGTTAATTGAGGTTCATTAATTGAAGTAGATTAATTTAAAAGATAGTCCACACTATGGATTCTTTGTTTGTTTTTTTTGCGTTAAAGATACTTGCTTTTATCGAAAAAATAATACTCAATCATAAACATATGTCTCACCCAATATTTTTTATTAATTTTATAAAAAAATTACAAAAAGAAATGCCTAAAATGAGCACTCAAATGTAAAAAGAAAACCTTTTTCTCTTAATTCTCTTAAAATTATATCGTCAGTGATGCTTAGTGATAGAAAATTATCATCCGATATTTTTTATAGATTTTATAAGCAAATTATATAAACTCAGTGTAACATAGCATAGCATAGCATAACGGAAACAGATCAGTTGACGTATGTTTATAAAAGGGCTTATTTATTGCAAATACCTAATTTAGGTGTAAAATGATCCACATTTACACCTTATCAAAGTTAAAATAGCCCCAATATAATTTACTTAGTTGTTGAAGATGAAAGACTTAGAAAATTAGTTAAAGATACGAGGGCCATGAGGGGTTCTGAATGCAATTCTAATCATTAACTTCTGGTCTGCAAAATAAACTTTGGTAAGGAATGGAGAAGAAAGAAAAAAAATACAAACACGATTCAAGATTGAGAATTTACAGACGCCAGAATTGCGAACAGATTTTCAGAATAAGATTTTAAGAAAAAAATGCCTGATATTTCCAGATGGAACCGCTTTTTAGTAAAAAGAGCAGGTGGAGCCTATACAATAGTATGAAGTCAATAAAAGGGATCTATAGTCAAAAAGTCACAAATTTTTTTGTAGGACCCTTAGTTTTTGCACAAAAAAATGTCAAACTTTCGAAAAAAGCGATTTTCGTCATTTTTGAGCTTCAACTGCTCTCGATAGGATTGACATGTTCGAATTCTGTTTACAGGTATGAAAAGTTCAAGTTATGATCTACAATCAACAGTAACTCGATACTCCAAAAAATTTTGTCGTGCATGTTTTTTTCGGCTCCAAAAAGCGCCGTTTAGCAACCCGCGAAATACAGCGTGGCCGTATCGAGCAGCTATAAATAGGTCACTAGCCTTCCGCCATGTGCAGTAGCGCTGGCTTGCGGGCCGCTAAACGGCGCTTTTCGGAGCCGAAAAAAACATTCACGACAAAATTTTTTGGAGTATTGAGTTATTGCAGGTTGTAGATCATAACTTGAACTTTTTATACCTGTAAACAGAATTCGAAAATGTCAATCCTATCGAGAGCAGTTGAAGCTCAAAAATGACGAAAATCGCTTTTTTCGAAAGTTTGACATTTTTTTGTGCAAAAACTAAGGGTCCTACAAAAAAATTTGTAAGAAACTTTTCTTCCTAAAATCACTCAAAGAATACGATGAAGTTTTTTTTTTGTACGCGAAAAATGCATTTTTCATTGTTTAAACAATTATTTGTTTATAACTTTTTTTTGACCAGTCGGACGAAAAGCCCCCATTGATATTCGTATTCAGCGGGTGAAAATAAATAAAAACACTTATCAAAGTCTATCTAAATTAAAAAGGTAGCGGGGACCCCCTTGGCGCCTAGACTACTACGCTTTTTGCAATTTTAGACGTGGATATGGAATGTAAGCTAGAGGCCTGAGTGGTGGGAGGAGTTAGGGTAGGAGGAGTCAGAATATGATCACTCGCATATGGTTGAGAAGATACTTGGCCGAAAAAGGTTGGAGTTAAATGCGAACAAGTAGAAGGTTATGGTGTTCAGGTAAGGAGGTGAAAGAAATAAGAGAGAAGAGTGGAAGTGCAAGGGAAAAGCGGTTCAGGGGTTGAAAGAGTTTGTCTACATGCGCTTTCTGTTTCGTAGGAATGAAGGAGTAGATAAACATATAAAAGAGACATTGGGAAGGGTGAATGTGGTCATAAGGCAGGTGTGGGAGTTTAGAAAAAGGTTGTTCGCAAATGATTTTTAAGGAGAATAAAATTTTTTAATTCGCTAGTGATGACACTGTGGTCAGCACGGAATACGCCATACTGTATTGTCAAAAGGGAGACAGGAAGAACAAGATGAGGGATTATAACAAGGATTCGAGCGTGTGAATGTGAGGAGAAATTTTTGGAAAAGGGTAAAAAGTAAGCAAGTGAAGCAGTGTTAGTGGGAGGAGGATAACAGATGTAGGAGTGGGAACATGTAGTTGGAGAGGGAAAGGTATTGTAGAACTAATGGATTGCAGGTGGAGTAGGTGAGAAGGATGCACGAGGAAGGAAGGTATATGAGATGGTTAAACATAATTGCATGGAGAGAGAGAAGGTAGAAGGGGAGGAGAGAATAAGAGAGTCAAGGTTTAACAGGAAATATGTGTGGATTATGCCAAGGCAGAGAGTGGAATAATTGTGTGAGAAAGGAGAGCAAGGAAGTCAGGAACATAAAGCGAGGATGAGATGCAGATGCATAGAGGAATATAATAGGTTCTGGCTTTATAGATAGACGACATTCTGTGAATTGTGCGCGAAGGGAGATGCGAAAGTGGAGCACTGGTTGGAGGAGTATGAAGAGGTGAAAAGGAGTAGGATAAGCATAAAGGTATTGTTGCATGAAAGGGGGAACAAAAGGGCAGTAGCATGGGTGAAGGGGGTGTTGGGTAAGATGGAGAAGAAAATAAGGAAGGAGGAATAGGAATTGAGGAGGAAATATTGTACATAAGAGAGGAGACAGGTGTAAGAAAATGGTAAATATTGTAAGTGGTAGGCAAGTATTAGGTACCAGCGGGGCGACGCGAGAAAGTAACAACATGCGTGCAAGGCGAGGCAAATCGAGGAAGGCTAGGCTATAAAAGCGAGTGGCTTAGAGATAATGTGTGGATCGATGTAATTTCTTAAGAAATAGTTGTAAGAGAATTCTCTAAAAAATGGAAGTGAAAACAATCAATTTCTTGAGGCCAGCAGGCTGAAAACCGACCTTTAATGTATAGACACTTTTATTAAATTCCTAATTATAAAAGTGCAATTTCTTAAATAAACGAATGACCGAAGTAATGCTTATGTTCCCGACTTTGAGAAATTTTTACGAAAAATATGCGTTATCTACTGAACTAAAAAGAGTATACTAAAGGCCAATCTAAGCGATTAATGCTTTCAAAATATATCGTGCTCACAGAGGCAGATACACGTCCATAAATAAATACATACAGACAGACGCATTCTTAAAAACCTGTTTTGCAAATTCAGCGGGTCCCAAAACGTGGACATTTGACCAAAAATGAGGGGGATAGAGTCAAATTTTTCACAAATTTAATACCTTCTCTGATGATAATGCAAAAATTGCTTTCTGATTCTAATTTGATAAAAAAATAATGTTAAATGTTAAAAAGAATTTTTGGCTTAATCAGTTTTCCGCTCAATTGTTTATTTTCAAAAAATTACAATATAAATAAATTTGAGTCTCTTTACAACAGCACATCGTGCATTTAAGTATTATTAGGAGTCCACTGGAATTTGCCGCTGCATGCGTGTCACACACGCAAGCTCCCAGGGCGTCCATGTTACGCGATAATCAAATGGAACTCTTTAACATTTGGTAAATTATCCTCCCAATTTTTAATAATGTATTACACAGCTAGCGCACAAATGGGATAAACTGCCGAAAATAGCATATCTCCGATTAATTTGAAACTACTATTGAAAATTAGTAAGTAAGGGTAGGGGCTTGATCCACATTATTTCTCTGACCAGTAATAGGGCTGCATTACCGCCCCTTCCCCCACAAGACCTTAGAAAGGGATAAGGTTTTTAACAACATTATTTCTATGAAGTAGGAAGTGACCTTCATTACTTTTGTGACCAGACACCTTCGCGCTCCAACGAGACGTTGTGAAGAGGTAAGGCTTTTAGCAATATTACTTCTGTGAGCAGTTACAGAAGGGCCGAACACTTACAGGACTCAAGCCTGTTGCACTTACTAAATTTAAAAAGCGATTTTCTCAAAACCTATCAACCTGGTAGAAAAATTCTACAGAATCGAAAATGTATATTTCATTTGGATCGATAACTTTTTCCCAAAAACTTTTCCGATATTTTTTGTATTTACCGAGATAAATTCGGAAAACCATGACTTTTATGGGTCTTTCATGCTTTTGACCCTTAAAATAAAATTTGTGAGTATTTTCACTATCATATTCGTAATCAGCGATTAAAAATATGTAGGTGTACAGATTTTAAAATCAATCGCAGGTATTCGCTTTTCGGAACTGCACCCAAAAACATACCGAAAGTTTACGAGAGTGAAATCACTGAACATTTTTACAGTAAAAAAAAATAGTGTGGTGAAGTATACAAGTTTGAGCATTTCCGCAGCGAGCCTGTTCACCCTCGTAAATCCAGTCGGCAGACTACCCGGTGAGAGATCGCTGAATTCAATTTCAATTAACAGAATTAATTAATTGATATAATCACAAGAAATTTAAAAACGATTAATGAAAATTGGTTATTAGTTTAAGTAATATTCTGAAGCTTTACATTCTGTGCATTTTCAACGCAGTATTCTAACAAATTCGCGCTAAAAACGAGAGTTTATAGAATTTTTTACCATACATAATCTTTAATCCATAAGTACAGTGTGTTTAGGTATTTTGTGTGTAGATCTGACTTTTATTATTAAATTATAGGTTATTATTATAAAAGAAGTTATTTTCTGCAGAATTTTTGATTAATGAACAAAATATAATCATTTTAGAGATAAAGATATTGAGCCTTACGACCTCAAAATTCAGAACCGATAATACATTCTGATATCCGTGATAACGACGAAATGACACTTTCATTGTTATGAGATCATGATCTATTACAAAAACTGTCATTATGAACTCGTGGAATAATTTTTCTATTAGGACAGAATCAATTTATTTATATGATTACATAGAAGTGAATAAAAGATTCAGGAAAATTGGTTAACGTGTGCAGCAATAATGGAAGTGTTTAGGGAATTTAGTCTGACTTGTTTAAACAATTATTACTTATTTTCACAATTGTTTCCCCTGTAAATCGTAAGAATTGTGAAAGATTATTATCCTTAGGATATTTTGTACTTTAAGTAAAAGCATTTTTTAAAAATAATTCTTACCCGTAAACAGTAAAAAAATATTTTTTACTGCATTCGATGACACAATCAACGAGTGGTCAAGGTACTTTTTTCTTTTAAAACATTTAGCAATTGAGGACTCCGTACTGCACGCTACTACTGCTGTTCTTCGCTTTTTTATTATTAAACAAAATCTAAACATTTAAAAAAAAAATGGTGATTTTTCAATAAAATCATTACATTATAAATTTTAATCTAGATTATACGCGACCAAAATGCATATACTACAGCTCACAATGCGTGTTACTACTACTGTTCTTCCCTTTTTGATTATTAAACAAAATATAAATATTTCATCGAAAAACTGGCTCTACATGGTCTGACACATGATTATATAGATGACACATGCAATAAAGAAGACAAAAATATTCAACCGTACGGCCTTAAAATTTAGAACCGAGTACTCAATTGCTAAATATTTTAAACCAAAAAAAGCACTATCAGATGGTCTATCGGATTTTGACTATCGGCCTGCTCTGATAACTAAAGCATTATTAACCCTTTGAAGCACACATTTTTCCTTGCAGAAATATTCCTAGAAACTAGGTATATAAGGTTTTTGAAGTCGCTGATTTCGAAAATGGGGTCATATTTGAGGAATTTTAAATATTCAAAATGGCGGATCTAATATGGCGGACGAAAATCATGGTTTCGGCTGATTACATGGAAATATAATTATTCGCCACCTTGGTCAATGAATTTTCAAACTAGACCTAATATCAATGAACAGCGCCATAAAAAACTAACAGAAGAAGAATTCCAGCAGATTTGTTAGGGATAATATGATCCATAATATTGAATCCGCCATCTTGGAATATGAAATTTGGAATTTAGACCTCAGATTCGTGATCAGTGACCGTGGAAACCCCCATCCGGATATCTTATACAAGAAATTCCATCTAATATTGTGACCTAAAAAATGTAAAACCGCCAGCAGGATTCTCGCAAGTGGAAAATATTACGTGAAAATATGATGTTAAAAAGGTGGAATAAATACATGCCACTATGCCTCAAAGAGCTAACTCACTTTTCTAATATGGGGGGTGGGGGACTAACTACACATTACCCTTCAGTTTTGCAAAAGTGAACTTTTTTTGCAGTTCCGGGTAGATTAAACATAGTTATGGAGTTCCTGCTCATTTTAAAAAATATTTCTACAAAAAAGTCCCGTAACACTTTTCGGTAAAGTCAATTTTCGAAGAACTATGGCATTTTTTAGGAGGATTGATTTAGATGGAAAGACTTGGATGTGAGAAGATAGGGCTATCTTATATTTTATAAAAGGTAGAAATGGATTCACTTTTACCGGAAAATAAGGATTAAAAATATATACGAAATGGCATAGGGAGATAAGCATGTAAAAATTGCCCGCGCCTATGCAGCCTATATTGGAACCATATATTGTCATCTATGTGAATATAAAACCAAAAAGACTACTTTCAAAAAAAAGTTTGGATTTTTTTTTGATAAAAAAAGGGTTAAAAATGCTGTCAAGTTTTGAAAATATTTTTTTGATCTTATGTTTTAGAGGTACGCCTCCATTTTTTCCAAAACAAACCTTAAAGTGTCTGCTTCAACATAAACTTTTATCCGTTTTTTCGCGGCTGTTCCTCAGGGCGAAAAATGATGAAAATCATGCACGCCGCGCAGCGCACAGTACACTCTCACTCCAGGAATCACTAATTTTTCATTTCTTTTATAATACACGTAATATCACAAACATCGCAATTTCACTACAGGGTAACGTTTTAAAAATGCGCATTAGTTTTTTATAATGTTATGTAGAAAAGAAATAAAAAATAAGTTATTCCTTAGAATACAAGTGCACCATTATTCCAGCCTGCCGCTTTATTATACTAATAAAGTATCAACCGAAAAATGGAGTTCGATGTGTTTGACTGGAGCTAGAGTGTGCTGTGTGCTGTGCGGCATGCATTATTTTCATCATTTTTCGCCATGACGCACGACCAAAAAAATCCATACTTTTTTCTGAAAGTAGCCTTGTTGTTTAACACTACATATATTTTTTCTTCAAAATCGGTTCAGCCATTTTCGAGATAAAACCCATTTTTTGCTTTTACTTTCCTCATCCATTTCTCCCAAAAAAATGAAATTTTAAGGTTGAAATTTTCAGAGTTTTATATTGACATAGATGTCAAATAATGGTGCCAATATAGGCTTGATAGGTGTGGGGCCATTTTTACATCCTAATCCCCTTAGGTCCTTTGTAATTGCCTAACGTATAGTAAAGGATAGAGGTAGATAAGCGGAGGATTGATTTAAATAGATAGACTGGGATGCAAGTAGATAGGCCTATATTATATTTTAGAAAATGCAGAAAAAAATTCAATGAGATAAGAAGATAGGGATTAAAAAAGAAAGACAAGATTTTGGATTCCCTGGCGGAAAGAACAAGATAGGCGTGGAAAAGCGATTTATTGATTTAGAAAGAAACACTAGAATAGGGATCAGAAGTGTAAATACGAAGATACATGTGAATAGGTGGCAGATAGACATGGATAGAAAGATTGGAATACAAAAGAATAGATATTACTGTAGATTGGAAGAAGGATAGAAAATGATAGAAGAAGGGATAGACCTGGGATAAAGATGGATACATCAGTTTTTTCCATTTCAATCTTACAATCTTACATTACAATGATACGAGTGCAAGAATCATTGATTTAGAATGTCTAATTTTAATACTTTTTATATAGAATACTTGAAAACGAGAGTTAGACTTCTAGCCTGAACAAACCGAGCTCTAATTTATTTCACGCACGGAGTTTTAACATTTAAAATCAGAAATACTTCCCATATATGAATCATTGATTTAGAATGTCTAATTTTAATACTTTTTATATAGAATACTTGAAAACGAGAGTTAGACTTCTAGCCT
>JAAAKG020167638.1:0-28037 GCA_010014905.2 Druon quercuslanigerum | reverse complement strand
CCTATAGTTAAACATAAAATATGTTAATCCTAAACATCTAGATTTTACGTTTGAACATCCATTTTTCTCCGTGTGCCTCATAACAAACATAGTTTGTCCTTAGAATATAATTTTTGATTTTTCATTATTTTTTGTGCAATAAAAATGTGAATTTTCAATTTTTCAACAAAATTCAAAAAGTGGTTATGATAATCTTGTAGGGTATGCAAAAAAAACATTTTTCTCGTCTCGACTTTTTTTCGTACCGTGCGTTGTTTGGCTGATAATTTTAATTTTCGTTTAATTTTTTGGATTTTGAAAATGCTTTAATTCTGAAAATTTTCATTTTATCGAAAAATGTCATTAGGACACTGAAAGAGTATACCAAAGGCCAATATAATCTGTCAATTCTTTCGAAAGTTATCGTGGTAACAAACTAAAAATCTACAGACACACAGACAGACAGACAGACAGACATACAGACAGACCGACATTTGACAAAAACCGGGGGGGTCAAATTTTGCACAAATCTAATACCTTCTCTGATGAGAATGTAAAAATGTCTTTCAACTCTACCTGTTTATAAATTATTTTTTTAGTTATTAAAAAAATAATTATAATCGGTCAAAACAAATATAATATTGGGGTTTCTTTTCTCGGTCTATTACACATTTTAGAGAAATTAATAAATTAATTAAAATTGTATTAAATAGAAATTTGTATTTAAATCTAGCAAATTGATATAAAACACGATATTTTTCAAAAATCAGATCAATTTTCAGTAGTTTTAAATAATAAATTGAAAAACATATCTACATGAATCTTAATGACATTAGATTTAAAAAGGAAATATGTTAATAACAAGTTTTATTTTATTTTCTTATGTGGTGGAAAAATTTATTATTTTGTTTGAAATTTAAAAATTTTGTTCAAAATTCAACTGTTTTTGAACTTTTTTGTTCGATTTTTTTTGTGATAGAATATGAATCTTTTTGATGAACACTTTACTTTTTTAGTTCCAAATTCGGTTCTTTGGATTAAAATTTAACAAATATGTTAAAAAAAATTTTTTATTGTTCAAAGTTATTTTTTTTAACTAAAAATATGATTATTCTATTTCTGATTCGCATTTTTAGTAGAAAATCATTCTTTTTGGTAGAAAAATCATCTTTTTAGTCGAAAATTCAAATATATGGTTAAAAATTAATATTCTTGTATTAAGAATAATAATTATAGTTAGAAATTATTTTTCTTGGGTATAAATTAGACTATTATGTCTAAATTTTACTTATTTTTGATAAAAATTCATCTTCTTCGTTAAAAAACTAACCTTATTGGTTAAAAATTTTTTTTTTAAATCATCTTCTTCGGCAGAGTTTTAAACCCAAAAATATTTGTATTCTCTTCAAAAGTTTAAAAAACATTAAAAAGTTATTTTTTCGAAATCTTAAAAGGTCTACTTTTCATTAATTTTTAAAAATCTTTGAAATTTTTTAATTTTTTCAAAATGTATAATTATCTTTTAAAATTATTCGCATTTTTCTAAAAACTAAAAAAAAAATATTGCAAAAATTAAAAAAAAAAATTTTTTTATTTTTTTATGCTTTGTGAACTTTTTTGAAAAAACTTTGAAACGTTTGACAACAAAAAACAAAAATCGAAATAAAACTTCTTAAAAATTATTTAGGATTATTAAAAAACATTTTATGTAAATTTTCCAAAACTTTTATAAAACTCTTTAATTTTTTATTTGAAAACTTTAAAAAAAGAATGTTTTATTAAAAATTGAAAATCATTAAAAAAATTTCGAGACTCTTACAACTTTTTTCTATTGTTATCTTATAAATTTGTATACACTTTAAAAAAGATTCTTATTCCTTTTTAAAATCTTCCATAACCCTCATTATTTTACTTGGTTGAAAAATTAAAAACCTTTCAAATTTTTTAAAATGACTCAAATTTTACCTCAAATTTTTTTTCGAACTAAATAAAAAATTTTCTCTAAAATCTTTTAGGTATATTTTGTCAATTTGGAAAATCTGTTTTAATTTACTCTAAAACATTTTTGAAAAACATTTTTGGTTAACAATTTTTTTACGAAAAATTCGAGGTTTGATCAAAAATTCATTAGAAATGTAATCTTTATAGTAAATACTTTATCTGTTTGGTTAAAAATTCATTTCTTTGGTTTCAAATTTATATCTTTTAATTCAAAATTTATATCTTTTTTTTAAATTTCTTATTTTTTAGTATAAAATCATTCTTCTCGGTTAAAAAATTATCTTCTTAGTAAAAAAGCCAAATATTTGAGTAAAAATTCCTGTTTTTGAATGAAGAATAATAATTAAGGTTCAAAATTAAACCATTTTATCCAAATTTTTATGAATTTTAATGAAAATGCGTCTTTTTGGTAAAAATTTAAACCTCTTCGATAAAAAATTATTTTTTAGATAAAAATGCATATATTTCTTTAAAAATTCATGCATTATATTGAAAAAAAATTTTGTGGTGGAAAAGTAATCCCATTGGTTGAAACTTCATTTTTCTTATTCAAAAATTATTTCTTTGGTTAAAAATCATCTTTTCAGTCGAAAATTCAAATATTTGTTTGAAAATTATATTTTTTTAAATAAAGAATAATAATTTTAGTTGAAAATTACTTTCTTTGGGTATAAATTAGACTATTTTGTCTAAATTTTAAATATTTTGATAAACATTCATCTTCTTTAGTAAAAATTTAATTTTCTTGTTTGAAAATTGATCCTTTTCGTTAAAAATTTATCTTCTTTGTTAGAAATTCATACTTTTTGGTGGAAAATTAATTTTTTTACGTGAAATGTATCTATTTTATTATAAGTTAAAAATGTATTTGTTTAGATCAAAACTTAGATATTTGTTGAAAAATTCGTATTTTATGGTGGAAAAGTAACCTCATTACTTGAAACTTTATCTTTTTGGTTGAAAAATCATTTCTTCGGTTAAAAATTTAACCATTTTGTTAGAAATTTATTTCACTTATTCGATATTTTTTTACTTAATATTTAACTATTCTATTTGGCTGTAAAAATTTATTATTTGAATTAAAAATTCATGTAATATACTCAACAGTTGGTTTTTTTTGGGAAGTACATCTTTTTGGTTAAAAATTAAACTAAAAAAAAAACTAAATAAAATTTATATTTTTAGTTGCAAATAATTAAATTTGTTCAAATCTCGTATCTGCAACATATTATTTTTATCTGTTCACAAACAATCACAAATTAGAAAAAGTACTTTAAAAAAACTTTTGACCAAAAAATTGTTTAAAAATATATGTCTAATCTCAATATGTTTTTATTTTTAATTGAAAATTGTTGTATAATAATTAATTTTTAATTTAAGTTTTTCTTCCATTATTTTTTTTCTGTTTTAAAACAGTTATAATTCCTCATTTTTCCCAAAGAACCAGTTCTAATTTAACTATTCTAGGTAAAAAAATTTCTAGAAATTAATTTGCACACGCTTTTGTTTTCTCACACTTTTGATTGTATTTAATAATCTCAGGTCGTAAAATTTAAATAATTTCTTGAAAAGTGACAATAAAAACTACTTATCCAAATTAGACAATCGCTTCCGTTGAGGAAATAATAAATGCATAACTATATGCCTAAAATAAAGAAATTATTTTTAATTTAAAAAAAACTAAAATAAAACTAAAAACATTAAAATAATTAGTGACATACATCTGTCAAAAATGAGTAACTTTAAATAAATAACTTATTAGCAACATTTCCAATTCAAGAGTTAAATTTTCAACTAAACTGATGAATCCTCAATTTCAAAATTTTTTTTTTTTTAATTTAGTTGCATTTTTAACTGAAGTGGATAAATTTTTAACCAAAAATTGAATAGTTACGTTTTCAATTAAAAAATTAATTTTCAAAAAAAGATTTAAATAGTTTAATTTTCAACCAAATGTTCAATTTGTTTATCAAAAGAAGAGTTGAATTTTCAGCTAAAAGGATTAATTTTAAATTAAAATGATGACTCTTCAACCAGAAAAGTGAATTTTTAACAAAGTGGTTCCACTTGAAACCAAAGACTTGAATTTTTAACCAAATAGTTTTTTCCATTTTTTTCAACAAAATATTTAGTTAAATTTTCAACAAAATATGTACTTAATTTTTCAACCAAAGAGACAAATTTCCAACTAAAATGCTGAATCTTTGACCAAAATTTTCGAAATCTATTTAAATTTTCTTTTGTATTTAAGTTTAAAAAAAAATCTTTTTAAATTTTCCTAGGAATTCTAGCAAATTTTTATTATTATTTTAATACCTTTTAAAAATTTGAAAAGTTAAAAATTTTATTTTAGAATCTTTAAAAAAATACATTCTTTTTTTAGTTTTTCGAGGAATCTTACCATTTTTTCAATAATATTAAAAATATTCTTAATTTTTTGTTCAAAATCTTCAAAAATCTACATTTTATTTCAGATCATGTTTTCAAATTATAAATATTTTATGTTTTCAAAATTTCGACATATATTTTTAATTTTTTAATTACTGAAATTTTCCTAGTTATTTTAAATCTGCAAAATCAGAAAATTTTCGCCTAAATCTCCCAGATAATTTTTGGACATCTTTTTTAATGTTCTCAATAAGATAATTTGTTTATCTTTTAAATATACGAATTTTCCATCAAATTTCGTAATCTTGCAAATTTGTGAAAATCTTTTGAAATATTTCACAATGGTCCCTTAAAATTAATTTAAAAAATTTTAAATCATAAAAAAATTTCCTATGAATCCCAAAAATAGTTGCATTTTCTTCAAAAGTTTAAAAAACTTACAATATATTTTTTCGAAATCTTAAAAGGTCTACTTTTCATTAATTTTTAAAAATCTTTTAAAATTTTTACTTTTTTACAAATTAAAAAACAATAAAGCAAAAAAAAATTTATTTGTTTTTAAAATCTTCTTTTTACTTTTTGAACATTTTTGAAAAACCTTTGAAACGTTTGACAACTTTTTGAAAAAACAAAAATCGAAATAAAACTTCTTTAAAATTATTTAGAAATATTAAAAAACATTTTTTGTAAATTTCCTAAAACTTTTATACAACTCTTCTATATTTTTATTTGAAAACTTTAAAAAAAAAATTTTTATTGAACCTTTTCATATTTTTTAAAAAGGTTATAATTCCTTTTTAAAATCTTTCATAATCTTCATTTTTTCAATCAGTTGAAAAATTAAATATCTTTCAAATTTTTTAAAATGATTCAAATTTTACATCCATTTTTTTTGTTCTAGCTAAATAAAAAATTTGCTCCAAAATATTCCAGATATATTTTGTCAATTTGGAAAATCTGTTTGAATTTTCTCTCAAAATTAATTTTTTGAAATGAAAAATCATTTGAAATTTTCCTATAAATCTTTTTAAACAAGTTTTATATTCCATAAAAATCCATAAAAAGTTGAAAAATTTATTTCAAAAACTTTAAAATTATACATTTTATTTTCAATTTTCCAATGAATCTAATGATTTTTTTTTTTGTTAATATGAAATCTTTTGATACCCTTAAAAAGATAATAATTTCATTTAATCCTTTATTATCTACATCTATTTTAAGTTTTTTGAAATTTTTCGAAAACTTTTAAGTATCTTTTAAATTTTGTAAATTGTTCAAAATTTTCCTAAATTTTCTTTAAATTCCTACAAAATAGAAAAATTTTCACAAAACTCATCCACATAACTTTCTGACAATTTTAACAATATTTTTCAATTTTCACTTAAAAATCATTTTTTGAAATAAAAAAAACATTTGAAATTTTCCTATGAATCTTTAAAAAAATTGTATTTTCTTGAAAAGTTAAAAAATCTTAAAAGGCTAATTTTTTAAAAATCTGCAAAAATCTACATTTTGTTTAAAATTTTCGAAATATTAATATCCAAGCTTCAGAATTGCAAAAAACATATTTTTTAAATTTGCCGCGCAGCAACGTGGTAAAAACCAAGGTCACGTGATGTAAACACATGTCTACAATTCGCGATTCGCGTTTTCGCCGCAATTCCTGACTTAACCTCAAAAGTCAGAAAACGAAGACACATCTCCTTTTTCAAAATTAAATTTGCACTTTTTAAAATCATCCAACGAAGATGTTAACCGAGGACACTTGGAATGAAATAATCGTCGCAGTGAAGGAAAACCGACACGAATTGATCTTGACTGGACCAACAATATCAAAAAGAATATCAAGTTCTGGAATCGATCCGGCACTCTTTAACCTCCAAAACCTAAATTTTTTGAATATCCACCAGACGGGATTGCAAGTAATTCCAGAAGGAATTGGAAAACTTGTCAATCTTACGAGCCTCGTACTGCATTCAAATAATCTCGAGAGTCTGCCGAGTTCGATTAAAAATTTAACCAAACTCAAAGTGCTCGATTGCTCCCGGAACAAGCTGTCACATCTTCCTCAGGAAATTAGCCGAATGCCGCAACTTGCTACTGTCAATTTGGGATCGAATCTTCTCACAGATTTGCCCTCGCAAGCTGCTAATCTAAAATTGGCTTTGTTAGATCTCTCAAATAATAAATTTGATCATTTTCCCGATGTTTGTTACGCGGAACTGTTGCATCTTGCGGAAATCAGAGTGAACGGGAATGTGATCAAGGAAATTCCGGCCAATATCAACGTTTTGGGATCATTGAAACTGCTGGATTTGGCTGATAATAAAATTGCTGGTAAGTTTTTTTATTCGATTTTCAACAGGAATGGGCAATTTTTTTAAGGTTAGGAATTTCAAGGTTGAATCAGGTTGACGGTAGGTCAGGGATTTTGAGAAAAAAATGGCAAAATCAGTGAATTTCTGTAAAAAGTACTTTATGTAAGGCAAAAATAATCAGGGCTGCTACACAATCACTTTTTCACTTTTATCTGAAATTAATTTTTGTTCTGCTTTTGTTAAGATAAAGTAACTCCATTTACTTTTTTTTTTTAATGAAAACGTCACTAGTCACTTTTTGCAATAACTTAATTCATGAGTTCAATAGCTTTAAATAATTTAAAGGGATATCAAAGTATTGAAAATATTTTCGGGTGATTTAAAAAAATCCAAAAACGTTTGAAGTGTTTTAAAAACTCTAGGGATTTCAAAATATTTTAAAGGATTGGAAATATTTTAGGGTATTTAAAAAGATTCTGGCAGATTTTAATAGAATTTAATTATTTTAAGGTCTTCCATAGATATTCTATGTATTTCAAATAATTTAAAATATTCTAGGCGTTTTAAAAATATTTCGCGAGGTTTTTAAATAAATTTCAATTATTAGAACACATGGCAAAGAATTTTAAAGATTTTTAGAGTAATTTTAAAAATTCAAAGAATTTTAAAATATTTTAAAAGATTCTACGAAGTTTTTATTACATTTCAATCATTCGAAAGTATGTTAAGGATTATAGGGTAATCTTAAAATTTCAAAGAAATTTTAAAGTGCTTTACAAACTTTCAAAGGAATTAAAACATTTTATGGTATTTAAAAATATTCCACAAAACTTTTAATAAATTTCAATCATTTAAAAAAAATTCGAAGTATATTAATGAGTTTAGGGTAATTTTAAACATTTTTAGTGTAATTTTATCAATTCAAAGAAATTTCAAAGAGCTTTAAAAAATTTCAAAGGAATACCAAAGATTTTAAATGTTTTAGAATATTCTAGGGTATTTTAAAAGATTTCGCGATCTTTTTTCATAACGTTCAATCATTCAAAGAGATAATAATGTATTTTAAGATTTTAGAGTAAATTTAAAAATTCGAAGGAATTTTAAAGACTTCAAAACTTTCAAATAAATTCTAAATATTACAAAGGATTTAATATATTTTAGGGTATTTTTAATAATTTTAGGGTATCAAAAGTTTGAATTGAATTCAACACATTTATTTCATTTATAAAAGTTTAAATATTAAAAATGTTACAAGATTATATTTTAAAATTCATCTTATTTCGTTGAAAAGTAAATCGCTTTCATAAAAAATAATTTTTTAGATGAAGATACTTCATTTTAGTTAAAAGTTCATCTTTAGTTGAATATCCTTTTTTTATTGAAAATAAATTTTGTTGGCTGACAATTTATCTATTATATTTGCTAATTTATCATTTTATAGAAAGGTTTATCTTTTTGGTTAAAAATAAAACTAATCTATTTGAAATCATTTCTTATTCTTGACTGAACATTAACTTTTTTAACTGAAAATTTAACTTTTGCATTTTTGATTGAATATTGATATTTTTGTATTGAAAATTTGTATTTTTGTACTTTAAAATTAGTCTTTTTTAGTAGAGAACTAATCTTTTAACTTGAAATTTCCTTCTTTTTCTGAAATTGCAACCTTTTGGTAGAAAATAAACTTTTTAGTTGAAAAGTAAACCGCTTTGTAACTTTTATTTTTAAAAAAGTAATTTTTTGATCGCAAATTCGACCTTTTGGATGGAATTTTCATCTTTTAAGATAGAAAAATCTTTTTTTTTCGGTTGAAATTAATTAATAATTAATTTCCTAAATTTCAAAATGAAAATGAGGGAATTTGGAAAATGAACTCTTGTAACCGCTATTTTTACAATTAAAATTGAATTATTTACGAATAAAACCGTTTAGAAATTAAATAATTAAAAATAAGAAGCTTTTAAATTCTGAAAAAACTTTTAAAGTAAATAGTAATTTTGAGTGGCAAACATTAAAAATTAAAAAAGTCTAATCCGGAAAGTTAAAACTTAAACGAATGCGTACTTCTTTTTAAACTAAAAAAGAAATTTAATGGCTTAAAAACTAACCATTTTTAGGTTTCAAATTATACTTTCTAAATTGCAAAATTAAAACCTATGAAATGAAAAAATTAGACATTTAGCGGCCAAGACGAAAATTTAGAGCTCGAAAATTGCAACCCTTTTAAACGACTGAAATTGTTCAATTACTGATAGTTTAATTTTATTTTTTTTATTTTAAACTCAATTTCAAATTTTTGAGCTTAAAATCTTCCTTTAGAATTGATATTAATTTTTTAAATTTTCCAATCAAGTGTTTTTTAATTTGAAATGATTTATTTGAATCTAATTTTTGAAGCTTTATGATTATAAGTTTCTAAATTGCTTCATATTTACATCTAAAGTTATTAAATTCAAAAGTGACTATGAAGTCCTGATATGATATTTTGGATATTGTTAAATTTAAAATTCTAAACCCTCCAAACTTAATTAATTATCAAATTCTCGTTTCAAGGTCTCAAAGATTAAACCATTTTAGAATCTGACATTAAAAACTATATTTTTAAATTGAAATCATAGGCATTTTAAAAACTACTGGATAGAATTGTATAGTTTTAAATAATGTGAGAAATATTGAGAACCTGTAAAGTAAAATTATTCTGAAAAAATTTGGAAACTTTCAGAACTTAGAAAACGTCTGGCTACCCTGAAAATGATTTCTTTAAATTTAATTTCATTATTTTCCAGCCGTTCCTGGTGAATTGGCGGACTGCACAAAACTGAAGGACTTGAATCTAAAAGGCAACAGTCTCTCAGACAAACGATTGCTAAAGCTCGTAGATCAGTGTCGTACAAAACAAGTCCTCGACTATGTAAGACAACACTGTGCCAGATCTGACGGGGATTCTGGTGGAGGTGCCGGAAATAAGTCAAAAAAGGGAAAGAAATCAAATAAATCCTCAGAAAATGAGAACATTGTCAACATTGAAAAATTAACCCACGAATTAAAAGTGCTTAAAGTAACAGACGAGGCTCCAAAGATTGCAATCACCGAACAAGTTAAAGCAGTTCGACCTCATATTATTGCCTGTATTGTCAGGAATATGACATTCACGGAAGAGAGCTTCAAAAAATTTATTCAGTTGCAAACGAAGCTTCACGAAGGCATTTGCGAGAAAAGACAGGCTGCTACTTTAGCGACTCACGATTTAAATCTCCTCGTCTCAGGTTTGAATATTTTTCTAATTGTGTTAAAACTTCATTTTAAAATTCTACGATAACATACAAATACCAGCATTTTAATCACGCGATATTTTTAAGATAGGGTCTTTTATAAATGGAATCAAACAATGTAGATACAAAATACAAATTTTCAATTTTACTTATTTGTTTTAGAGAAAAAACTTAACTTTCTTCCATAAAATATACTTTTTAACAAAATACGTGAATTTTGAACTAAATAAATACAGTTTTGAAAAATAATTTAATTTCTACCAAGAAAGATGAAGTTTCATTAAAAACAAATAATTTTACAACCAGAAAAAAGAATTTTCAGTGAATAAAGATTTTTCAGTCATGAAATAAATAAATTAACATAAACTGTTGAATCTTGAAGCCAAAAGACGAATTTTCTGTACAAAAATTGAATTTTCATACAAGAAAGATGAAATGTCTACTAAATCAGATAAAGTTTTGAATTGAAAATATAAATGTTCAAAATATATATTTGAATTGGCATACAAAAAAAATTTTGGTTGACTTTACAACATTAAAATATGAGTTTCAAACAAGAAATAAATTTGCTACGAAAATTTTCATACTGAAAAAAAATTTTTTCAACATAACAAATAAATTTACAACCTAGAAAGGTTAAATGTTTACGAAAACAAATGATTTTTCAAATCCACAAGACAATTTAAAAAGAAAACAGTTGAACGTTCATTCGGAAAAATTTTGAGTTGACTTTTCAACACCAAAATATGAATTTTAAACAATTAAGTTTTCTATAAAAAAAAGTTTCATTTTTAACAAAACAATTGAGTTTTCGAATAAAAGGATGACTTTAACAAAATTGTTGAATTTTTAAATCTAAAAGCAAAGTTTTTAAACACTAAAATTTTAATTTTCAACAAAAAAGATTACAATTGACTTTTCAACACCAAAATATGAATTTTGAACAAGTTGATTTTCTACAAAATGATATTGTTTGTGTTAAAAATTCATCATGTTAATTGAACATTTATTTCTTTTGTTGGAAAATGAGCTATTTTGTTGAAAATTCGTTCTTTCCTTTTCTGAAAATTTATTTTCTTTAAGTGAAAATTCAACTGTCAGGAAATATATTTTTAAGATGGGATCCTTTATAAATGGAATCAAACAATATTTCAGGTACAAAATACAAATTTTCAATTTTACTTATTTGTTTTAAAGAAAATACCTAATTTTCTTCCATAAAATATGCTTTTTAACAAAATACTTGAATTTTGAACAAAATAAATACATTTATAAAACAAAAAATTAATTTCAACCAAGAAGGATGAAGTTCCATTTTTTTTAAATTAATTTTACAACCAGAAAAAAGAATTTTGAGTAAATAAAGATTTTGCAGTCACGAAAGAAATAAATGAACCGAAACTGTTAAATCTTCAAGCCAAAAGACGAATTTTCTGTACAAAAATTGAATTTTCAGAGATAAAAAAATAACTTTTTGCACTCAAAATATAAATTTTCGACAATAAATAATTTCTCAACATATTGTTTTAAACAAAATAGTTTAATCGTCAGGCAAAAAGATAATTTTTAACCAATAGTTGCATTTTCATACAAGAAAGATGAAATGTCTACTAAAACAGATAAAGTTTAAAATTGAAAATACAAATTTTTAAAATATATATTTGAATTTGCATGCAACAAAAATTTAGGTTGACATAACAACATTAAATTATGAGTTTCAAACAAGAAATAAATAGTAAAATTGCATCTTTATCCAAGAAAGATGAAATGTTTACCAAAACAGATAAAGTTTGAAATTGAAAATACAAATTTTCAAAACATATATATGAATTTGCATACAAACAAAATTTATTTTGACTTTCCAACGTTAAAATATAAGTTTATAGAAAGAAAGAAATTTGTTACGAAAATTTTCAACGTGAAAAAAATGTCAACAAAACAGTTAAATTTACAACCAAAGGAAAGACTTTAACAAAACTGATGAATCTTCAAACAAAGATTTGCATTTTTACCCGAGAAAGATGAAAAATTTACGAAAACAGATGAATTTTCAAATCCACAAGACAAGTTAAAAAGAAAACAGTTGAACGTTCATTCGAAAAAATTTTGAGTTGACTTTTTAAAACCAAAATATGAATTTTGAACAAGTTAATTTTTTACAAAATAGTTGAATTTTTAACTTAACAATTGAATTTCCAACCAAAAGAGATGTTTTTTTAAAATAAAATTGTTAAATTTTAAAACAAAAAGCAATTGCAATTCTATCTATGGAAATCGCAGTTACTACTAAAATAGATGGATTTTTAAAATAAAAACACAAATTGTAAAAAAAAATAGTTGTATTTTTATTCAAAAAAGATTTTGATTTGACTTTTCAACATAACAGTAAGAGTTTTAAATGAACAGTACATTTTCTGAGAAGCTACTTGAATTTTCAACAAAACAGTTGATTTTTCAACGAAAAAGGATGATTTTTTTTTTAATTTGTTGGACTTTTAACCAAGCATTAAATTTATTTAAATTGCATTAAATTCATTAGATTAAAATTCTGGTATTTGAATATTAATAGTCAGGAAAATTGAAAAATCGGTCAGAGTAACTTTGGGGAATTTTGAAAATAAAGTTTAGGGCAACCCTGATGTACTGTTCTTGTTAGTAATTTATTTGCCTTGTATTTTTATTTGATTCCTCCTGGTGTTTATACTTTTAGTTAATAATTTTAAACTTTGAACCGAAAAAAAATGTTTTCAAGTCAGGGAATTTTGTCCAGAACTTGCTTAATTTTTGTTGAAATATAAAATTGAATAACAATGATTCATGGTTTGTCAAAGTAGCTTTATATTACTGTTTTAACCATTTGTTTAAATACTTTTTTTGTTTGTTTCAAATTAATTTTTAAAACTGAAAATTTAACTATTCCATTTTTAGTTGAAAATTGATCGGTTTTTGTAGACAATTCAAGTTTGAACATTCGTTTGTTTGCAATTTGTTCTCTCCTGACTAAAAAATATTGTTTATTTTTTGTTAAAAAGTATGTTGTTTCTGTTGAAAATTCATCATGTTAATTGAAAATTTATTTCTTTTGTTGAAAATAAGCTATTTTGTTGCTATTTCGTTTTTTCCTTTTCTGAAAATTTATTTTCTTTCAGTCAAAATTTAACTATTATTGCAGTGTAATATTCCATCAGTTTAGTTGAAAATTCACGTTTTTAACTGAAATTTTATTTTTAAATACAAATTTAAGTATTCAATTGTTGGTTGAAAAATTATATTTTTTAATTGAAATTCGTCTTTTTTGGTAGAAATTAATTCTCTTAGATAAAAATGCATCTTTTTGGTTGAACAATAAATTATTTTCGTTAAAGATTCATCATTTTATTAAATTTTTTTAAATTCATATTTTATTTGTAAATATAATTATTTTTTATTCTTTTTTTAATTCATTTTTTTACTAAAAAATTATGTACTATAATTAAATATTCTATTATTTTAGTTAAAAATTTGTCAATGTGATTGTACAAAAATTTTTTTAACTGAAAACTTAACTATGTATAGGTTGACAATTTATCTTTTTTAGTTAAAATTTCATGTATTTTATTGAAAAATCGTCTTTTTTGGTAGAAATTAATCTCCTTGGTAGGAAATAAGCTTTTTGGTTTAAAACTCAAGCATTCCTGTTAAATATTCATCATTTTTGTAAAAAATATATTTTTTAGAAATTAACCTTCTTGGTTGTAAATAAGATTTTTGTTTAAAAATTAATCTTTATTAGTTTAAAATTGAACTGTTTCGCCAAAAAATTATGTATTTTATTAAAAAATCGTATTTTTGGTAAAAAATGAATCTTTTTGTTTGAAAAAGCATCTTTTTAGTTAAAAATTAATATATTTTAGTTTAAGGTTCATCATTATTTTAGTTGAATAATCATGTGTTTCGTTTAAAATTCAACCATTTCAGTTGAAGATTCATCATTATAGTTGACAATTTATTTATTTTGTTGAAAAATCACTTTTTGGTTGAAAATTCAAGTATTCCAGTTAAATACTCATTATTTTAGTAAAAAAAATGGTTCATGTATTTTATTGAAAAATCGTATTTTGTTTAGAAATTAATTTCTTTGTTGAAAATTCATCTATTTGATTGAAAATAAAATTATTTTAGTAGGAAAATCATCTTTTTTCTTAAAAATTCAAGTATTCTAGTAAAGTATTCAACAATTATTATTCAATATTGTTATTGATCCTTTTTGGCTGAAAAGAAAACTTCTGAGCTCAACTGTCTTATTCAAAATTCATCTGTTCCAAATAAAGATTCGTCATTTTATTTGAAAATTCATCACTTTGGTTGATTTTTTTAAATTAATTTTTAAAAAATGAAAATGAAACTTTTTCATTTTTGTTTGAAAATTTTTTAGTTGAAGTAAATTCTTATTTTGTTTAAATTTAAACAATTCTGGTAGTTGATTCATCATTTCAGTTGTAAATTCATCATTTTGGCTGTTAATTAAATTTTTGACTTAAAATCTAACTATTGGATTTTTTGTAAAAAATTGATATTTGTTGTTCAAAATTTAAATATTTCTTTGGAAATTCATGCATTTTGTTTAAAATTCAACTATTCCATTTTTAACCTTTTTTAGTTCAAAATTCAACTTTGTCGTTGAAAATTCATGTATTTTATTAAAAAATCGTCTATTTGGTAGAAAATGAATCTTTTTTTTCAAAAGCATCTTTTTAGTTGAAAATTAATATATTTTAGTTTAAGGTTCATTATTTTAGTTAAAAAATCATGTTTTTGGTTTAAAATTCAACCATTCCAGTTGAAGATTCATCATTTTAGTTGACAATTTATTTATTTTGTTGAAAAATCAACTTTTTGGTTTAAAATTCAAGTATTCCAATTAAATACTTCTCATTTTCGTGAAAAAATGGTCTCTTTCTTGTTCAATACTTGCCTTTTTTAGTTGAAAATTCATGTATTTTGTTGAAAAATCGTATTTTATTTAGAAATTAATCTATTTGGTTAAAAATAAAATTATTTTAGTTAAAGATTCATTATTTTGGTAGGAAATTCATCTTTTTTCTTAAAAATTCAAGTATTCCAGTAAAATATTCATCATTTCATTTAAGAATTGATTTTTAAAAATTAATTTTGTTTAAAGTTGAACAGTTCCGGTTGTTAATTCATCATTTCAGTTGTAAATTCATCAGTTTGGCTGTAAATTATATTTTTTGACTTAAAATTTAACTATTCCATTTTTTATAGAAAATTCATATTTTGTTTAAAATTCAAATATTTCTTTTGAAAATCGTCTTTTTGGTAGGAAATTAATTTTCTCATTATGGGAATTCATCTTTTTTGTTTAAAATTCAAGTATTTCAGTTAAATATTATTCATTTTATTTAAAACTTTACCTTTTTTGTTTGAAAATTTGTCTGTTTTATTTTAAAATTCATGTCTTTTGTTGAAAAATTGAATTTTTTAATAGCAAATAATAAATAATTCTAGTTAGATTTATCATTTTAGTTGAAAATTCATATTTTTGATTTAAATTTCGACTATTCCAGTTAAAGATTCATCACTTTAGTTAGAAATTTATCAGTTTGGTTAAAAATTCATGTTTTAAGCTTGAAATTCAACTATTCCATTGTTTGTTGAAAATTGATCTTTTTGGGTTAAAAATTCAACTACTATTTCGTTGAATTTTTAACCTTTTTTAGTACAAAATTCAACTTTATCGTTGAAAATTCATGTAATTTATTGAAAAATCGTGTTTTTGGTAGAAAATTCATCTTTGGTTTAAAATTAAAGTATTCCAGTTAAATATTAATAATTTTAGTTCATAAAATTAATCTTTTTGTTTCAAATTTAAAGTAATCCAGTCACGTATTCATCATTTTAGTTGAAAATTGACCCTTTCTGGTTGTTAAGAAAACATTGGTTGAAAGTTGAACTGCTTTAATAAAAATTCGTCTGTTTTGTTCCAAATGAAGACTAAAGTATTCCATTTTTGGTTGAAAAATAATATTTTTCAGCTGAAAATTCAACTATCTGGTTGAAAATTGATCCTATTTAGTTAAAAATTTAACTATTTTATTAAGATTTAACTGATTGGTTGAGAATTTATGTATTTTGTTGAAAAGTCATACTTTTAGTAGAAAAACATAATTTTGATTGAAAATTCAACTCTTTCGTTAAAAGTGCATCTATCTTGTTAAAAAATTATTAATTTTTAAGCGGCATATATAATTTAATAAGGTACCCGTATTAATTTTACTAAATACGCACTGGCTTTTAAGTCTGAGAAGATAAAATAAAAATGTATTTGAATTAGTATTCAAAAGCATGGATTTTAAGGATAAATTTAAGAAATAATCAATTATGTTCTTAGTATTATTTAAATATTTATACATTCTATTGTATCTTGCAATGTAATTTATTGTTTTAAAAAATGCAAAATTTATAAAAGATCTTAGAAAATTATGGATTTTCTTATAGGATTTGAATTAATTTTATAGCTTTCATGGGGTTTTCAAATATTCGCAGGCATTTTGCGTGATTTTATGGAAGATAAATATTTTATACCAGATTACTAAAATATTTAACCTCTGGTTTAATTATTTACAAAAATAGCGTGCTACTATCTTGATAATATCTTTCAAAATGTGTGCTACTACTGACTATTTTAAACTTATTAAATGACGCCGTGGCCTGATTTATTTATCCGGATTGAGAAATATGATTTATTATGTATTATTTTTGCAGGAAATCTCACCTACACGGCAATGCCACCTCAAGAGATTCAAATCAAGCCTCTGAATCGAACTAAAAATTACTCAGGCGCGGCACTTTTCCGCAAATTGCAAACAGAAGCGGACAATTTGCGAAAGGAAAAAAAGCGAAATGCCTATTCAGGAATTCACAAGTATTTGTATTTGATTGAAGGAAAGCCACTTTTTCCGTGTCTTCTCGATCACGAGATGCAAGTAATTTCCTTTCCGCCAATCACGAATAGCGATATTACAAAAATGTCGTCGAATACGAAAAATATGTTGGTGGAAGTCACGAGCGCGACTTCACAGCAAATTTGCAGGTAGAGTATTTTTTTAAATAATTTAAATAAATACAAATTTGGATATTAAGTCAAGAGTTATTTAAAATATTTAAACATACTTCACAGCTCAAAATTTTCTCAAAGTAGGGGAAATAGGGTCATTTTTCACAAAAATAGAGGACTAAATTCTTTTAAATACAATTAATGTTGACCCCGTTTTGAATTCAATATGAAACGATTTTAATTCTTATTATTTCAGCTTAAATATATTGCATTTTCAACAATATAGTTGAATTTTTAACAAAAAAGTGGTACTAACACACAAACATTTCAAATTTTAAATAAAAGATGCCAATATTTTATAAAATAGTTGAACTTTCAACCTAATTGTTTAACTTTCACGCCAAAAAGGCGGATTTTTGCAAAGACTGTTGAATTTTCGAAAAAAAAATTAAATTTTAACCAGGAAGGATGAATTTTCAATCCAAAAGGACGAATTAAAAAAATAACATAATTGTTCAATTTTTGAACAACCTGATTAGAAATTAAAGCAAATATTTGCATTTTTAAGCTAATAGTTTCATTTTTAATCTACAAAGATGCAATCTCAACCAAATTTTCGAATTTTTAAACAAAACATTAAAATTTAAACGAAAACAGTCGCATTTTCAATCTTCAACGTTGTTTTATTTTTCCAGATAAGTAATGGGCCATACTGAATTCAATATAAAATAGTAGCACTTTTATCAATAAAACAAATAAATTTTCATTCGAAAAGGGCGAACTTTTAGCAAAACAATTAAATTTTGAACAAAATAATTTTCGAACAAAATATTTGAAATTGTAACCTACAAAGATGCACTTTCAAAATGTAGAATTCTCAAACAAAAAGGTTTTTAATTTAGCCGAAACCTGTTACATTTTAATCCAAATAGTTGAATTTCCAAGCAAGAGAGATGATTGTTCTACCATAAAAGGTAACTTTTCAACCCAAAAGGGCGAATTTTTACCAAAACCAATTTATTTTTTACGGCAATAATTAAATATTCAAAAAAAATGAATTAAACTTTTTAAAAAAAGGCTGATTTATTTCCAAGTACCTGCATTTTTAACATACAAAGATGAATTTTGAAACCAAATACATGCATTTTTAGTTAAAAGAGATGCGTTTTCAAAGAAAAAAGTAATCTTCAAATTTTCAGTTAAAAAATAAATTTTCAACAAAAAAAAGCATTGTAACCAGTTCAATTCAATCAAAAAAGACTACAACAACCAAAGACGATTTTTAATAAAATACATAAATTTTCTATAAAATATTTGAATTTTACACTTATAAAGTATAAATTTTCAACCGAAAAAATGATTTTTTAACCAAATAGTTGAATTTTCAACAAAGTAGTTTAATTTTAAACCAAGTAGTGGATTAAAAAAAAATCAACGAAACAGATAATTTTTCAACGAAAAGGTTGCATTTTTTTTACCATAAAGGCTGAATTTTTAATCAAAAGCATTAATTCTCAACCAAAAAAGAATTAATTTTTAACCAAAGGGATGAATTTTGAACAAAAATTATGAATCGTCACACAAAAATAAGAATTTTCTACAATTTAGTGATTTAGTGACAATTTAATTTTAAAAAATTCAAGAATTTTCAACAAAATATTTGAATTTTTAACAAAAAATCAATTTTCATCTTAATAGTTAAATTTTGAACAAAATAGATTAACTGTCAGCAAAGCAGTTCAATTTTTAACAAAAAAAGATGAACCTTAAACCAAATCGTTAAATTTTTTAAATTTTCAATTAAAAATATTAATTTTCAGGCGAAAATGGAATTATTAAATTTTCAATAAAAAAAAAGTTATTTTAACCCAAAAAATACGAATTTTCAAAAAAGCTATGTAATTTTGAACCTAAGAGATGATTTGCTCACCAAGAAAATTAAGTTAATAAAATATAAAAAACAATAAAAAATAAAATTAATGCAGATACTAATATTAAATTCGAATAGAAATGCTTACAGATTTATAATATTTCAATTAAAAAATGTTACATTTTCATTTAAAAAGATGAATTTTTAACCAAGAAGATTAATTTTCTACTGAAAAAGACGAATTTTCAAATAAAATAATTCCTCAACCAAAAAAACAAAACATTTTAAGTAGTTAACTTTGGGCCAAAGTGTTAATTTTTTATCAAATTAAGACGATTTTTTAACGAAACGTGTAATAGTTGATATTTTCAACCAATCTGTATTTTCATTTGTAATCAATAAAAGTAGAATTTAATTTTTTAAAAGACGAATTTTCAACCAAATAGTTGAATCCTGAATCCAAACATAATTTTTTTAAATAAAACAATTGCATTTTTAACCAAAAAGCCTGAATTTTCAACCAAGACGTGCTAAAAAGAGACGAATTTTCTTTCAATAAAATATATGAATTTATAGCTTGAAAAATATTTTCAATGAACAATATCAATTTTCAGCCAGAAATCGAATAGTCCAATTTTCACTAAAAAACAGTAGTTCTCAACCCAAAAAACAACAAGTTTTCAAGAAAATAGTTAAATTTTCAACCAGAGAGATGAAATAGGAACTAAAATTATGAGTCTTCAAATAGAAAGAAGAATTTTCAAAAAAATAGTTCAGCATTCAACCAAATAGTTGAAATTTCCACCAACAAAAAAATTTTTTTTACCAAGAAATTTAATTTAGTACCAACAAATACTAATTTGTAACAAAATACATAAACTTTCAATTAAAAAACATCAATTTTCAAGAAAATATTTGAGTTTTTAACCGAAATTTGTTCTCGAACATAAAAGAATGAATGCTTTAAAATCAAATTAATGCAGTTACTGATATTTCAAACAGAAACCTTCATAAATACCTAATAAATTTCTTCAAATAAATATAATACAGGTACTAACAGAATACTAATGAACTATAACAAATTGTTTACAAAGTAGTTCAAATTAAAATAAGTAGCAGATTTTTCAATCAAAAAAGACTGTTTTCTCAAAGAAACATGTATTAGTTAATGTTTTAACCAATAATTCTTTGAATTGGAAATCAAGAAAAGTATAATTCAATAATAAAAAAAACTAATTTATAACAAAATAGTTAAATCCTCAACCAAAATAGATCATTTTTCAACCATAAGCCTGACTTTGCAATCAGTAATATTAAGTTTCTATAAAAAGGCGAATTTTCCTTTAAGGAAATACATGTATTTATAATTTTAAATAAATCCAATTAAAAATATCATTTTTCAGCCAGAAATTGAATTTTCAAATATTCTCTAAAAAATGAAAGTGATTCACAACCAAGAAAAAACAATTATTTTTTAAGGAAATAGTTAAAATTTCAACCAAAGAGATGAATTTTGAACTAGAATTATAAGTCTTCAAAAATAAAAAAGAATTATTACCAAACAAAAAATTTATTTTGACCAAGAAATTTAATGTAGTACTAGGTAAGACGAATTTTGAACAAAATACATGAATTTTCAACCTAATATTTGAATTTTCAACTATAAAGTATTTCTGTTGACCAAGAAATTTAATGTAGTACCAAAAAAGACGAATTTTTAACAAAGCATCTGAATTTTCAACTAAAAAATATAAATTTTCAAACAAAAATGGAATTTAAATTTTCAATTAAAAAACGAATTTTCAAGAAGAGGAATATTTTAACACATGAATTTTTAACAAAGTAGCTCAACTGTCAACCAAGCTGTTGAATTTTCAACCAAAAAAGGTGAGGTTTGAATGAAATAGTTGATTTTTAAATGAAAAAATATCAATTTTCAACTAAATATTTGATTTTTTAACCCAAATAATTTTTTCGCGAAAACAAAAGAATAAATGCTTCAAAATGAAATTAATGCAGTACTTATATTAAATTCGAATAGAAACTCTGATATATTCCTAATATTTTAAGTAAAGATATTGCATTTTCAATAAAAAAGATAAATTTTCAATTAATATGCTGTATCTTCAAATGAAAAAATGTAGAGCATTGAGAATGATAATTTTGATTTATATTTTTTAACCAGAAATATTTCAACTGTTCAATTTATTTGTAAAATAATAATTTATAAAAGCATTTGAATAAAAATTGTAAAAAAAAATCGTTAAGGCTCAATTTAAAAAGTTAATAAAATTAAAAAGAGTTCTACTTTATGTGATAGAATTTGTTTATTTCAAATTAAAATCGTTCCTTGCAATAATTGCCTTTTTTAATATAAAATTATATAAATTTCTAATATTTCAAATAGAAATATTGTTCAATTTTCACTTTAAAAATTTTATTCTCGTCTAAGAAAACAACGAATTTCCAAGAAAATAGTTAAATTTTCAACCAAAGAGATCTTTTTAAAATGAACAAAGAATTTTGAACAAGAGAGTACAAAATTCAACCGAAAAGTTGACTTTTGAACAACAAAACACTGTTTTTGACCAAGAAATTTAAGTTAGCACTAAAAATACGCCTTTCAACAAAAAATACATGAATTTGCAACCTGATAGTTGAATTTTCATCTAAAAAATATGTTTTTGGACAAAGAAATTTAATTCAGTACCATAAAACAAGAATTTTCAACAAAATATATGAATTTTCAAATAAAAAATATAAATTTTTAATTTTAAAAACTTATTTTTTATAAAAAATTTAATGAATTTTTAAGAAGATGAATATTTAAAACTATTTTCTATTAAAAAATATCGATTTTTAACCAAATTTTTGATTTTTTTAATTACATTTTTTACGAAAACAAAAGAATAAATGCTTTAAAATATAATTAATGCAGGCACTAATATTAAATTCAAATAGAAACTTTTATAAATTCCTAATATTTTAAGTAAAAATATTGCATTTTCAATAAAAAAGGCAAATTTTCAATTAAAATTATGTATCTTCAACTGGACAAATATATTCCATATGTTTATTAATCTTGAGTTGGGATGAAGGATTAGTTTTCATTGTTAGAGCAATGCGATTGATTAATTTGATTTATATTTTTTAACCAGAAATCTTTAAACTGTTAAATTTATTTGTAAAATAATAATTTATAAAAGCATTTGCATGAAAATTTTCTGAAAAAAATCGTTTAAGCTCAATTTAAAAACATAATAAAATTAAAAAGAGCTCTACTTTGTGTGATTTAATTTGTTCATTTCAAATTAAAATCGTGCGTTTCAAGACATTCCCTTTTTAATTGGAACTTTGATAAATGTCTAATGTTTCAATTAGAAAAATTGATTACTTTGATTTATATTTTTTAACCAGAAATCTTTAAACTGTTAAATTTATTTGTAAAATAATAATTTATAAAAGCATTTGCATGAAAATTTTCTGAAAAAAATCGTTTAAGCTCAATTTAAAAACATAATAAAATTAAAAAGAGCTCTACTTTGTGTGATTTAATTTGTTCATTTCAAATTAAAATCGTGCGTTTCAAGACATTCCCTTTTTAATTGGAACTTTGATAAATGTCTAATGTTTCAATTAGAAATATTGCATTTTCAATTAAAATGATAAATCTTCAACTGAAAAACATATTTTTACAAAGTAGTTTAGCTTTAAACCAAGAAGTTTTCTTTAGAACCAAAGATTATAAATTTCCAACTAAAATGATCAATCTTTTCATATTAAAAATGGTAAAACCTTGTGTTTTTTCAGACAAGTAATGGACCAATTCTTGAAGGAACTCGTAACCCTGGGACTAGGGTGCTCACCAGACTCGAGCGATTCTGAAGAATTTCACAAATTGGTAGTAGAGCAGGTGAAAGTTGTAGATATGGAAGGAAATATGAAACAAGTTTATCCTTGCAGGACAGATTTGAACTTTGAGGACAACAGTATCTCGATAAATCGCGAATAAAAAACCCCCACGACTTTTAGGAATATATGATCAAATATATTTAATTGTCTACACACTGTCGACGACAATTACAAATCAGAAATCACGAGCTCCTTCTCTAAATGTAAAGAATCTTCTTAATTTTTCTGTTCTGAAACAGATTCTTTTTAATGTTTTTACTTTCTTCATATCTATAAGAATGTATAGAGTTTATACGTTTTTATTTCGTTACATTCAAATTGTTACCGAAAGCACAGTTTTTTCAAAAAATATTTCTTTATTTTTGCACGTTTTCTAAAGATTTTTTCTGTTAATGCGATTTGAAGAAATAATCAAGAACTAAAAGTGAACTTTTTGCCCTTTTTTTGCATTTCTAGTTTCTTATTTTTTTAAAGAATTTATTTCTTAAAGTTTATTTAATGAACTTTACCTTTTTTAGTTTAAACATTATAGATTGTAGATTGAACAAAATGAAAAAGAGTATCATTCAGAGTTACTTTATTTTTGGATTTGATTTATTTATTGATTCGAATAATAAATGTGTATTTCCTAAATATTTGTAGGAAAAAAATTGAAAAATAAATTTGAATATTTTTAAGGAATTCTAATCTTTATTCAAGTTGATTTTTTAAGCAAAATAAATTGTATTTTATTTTCAAATGGTATTCGACATTTTTTTAACGTTAATTTAGAATGCGCTACTGGAACACCTTTTATTTCGAAAATGGTTTATTTTATGGCTTTATTTTTAGGCGTAAATTTTTATTGAAAGAATGTTTGAATGCAGGTTTTCGGACTTAAGGAATTATAAAATAAAAGCCTTTGCATTTGTAAATTTCTGATAAAATACTTTTTAAGTTGATCAACTTGAAACAAACATTAATTAATGGTTTTTAAAATTGAATTGTAGTTTCAGATTTAAAATTGGAACAATAATGGATTTTAAGGACGATTCTAAATCCATTCAAAATATAATAATTTTTAGATTTTAAACAATTAGGAACTATTTTTAACTTTGAAATAAATTCAGATTCATAATTAAATGCTTATATTCAATTTCAAATCCTATTCAAATATTTTGTTAGCCTCAAATATTCCATATTTAACCCAATAAATTTGAAAATTGTTAATTAAAGGACGGAACAATTTTTGAATATTTGGCAATCTTTGTCAGTTTATTTGAAATGAGCAATTAAAAATCAAATATACAAAAGTTAAAGATTTTAAACTAAGTTGTTTGAAATAGAAAGCCTTAAATCATTAGTTTCAAGTTTTTTATTTTCAACGTTTTTATTGAGTTGAAAGTGAGGAAATTTTGGTTTTCAATTTTTTCTTAATTGGAAAAGTGTTATTTTTTGTTTTCATTATTATTATTTTATTATTTTTAATATTTTTATTGAGTTTAAGGCAGGGATTTTTTATTTTCAATTGTTTTCTGACTTGAAAGAGGGAATTTTTTTATTTTTGAAATTTTTATTGGAATGGGCGGAAATTTTAGATTTTATTTTTTTTTGAGCTGAAAGAAGCACCTTTTTTATTTATAACATTTTTATTGAATTGGGAGCGAGAAATTTAAGATGTTCAAATTTTTCTCAATTGAAAGAGGGTAATTTTTTTCGCAACATTTTTATTAAGTTGGGAGGGACGAATGTTTGGTTTCAATGTT
The DNA here is from genome assembly GCA_010014905.2 of Druon quercuslanigerum. Classification (NCBI taxonomy): domain Eukaryota; kingdom Metazoa; phylum Arthropoda; class Insecta; order Hymenoptera; family Cynipidae; genus Druon; species Druon quercuslanigerum. The sequence goes on along the minus strand of JAAAKG020167638.1, from coordinate 3,495 downwards.
TTCTTAAGTTAAAAAGTTAAAATTTTATCGTTTTATAGAGTTGAAAAAATTTTGTAGGAATTTTTAGTTTTCAATTATTTGTTAAGTGAAAAAGTTAAACTTTTAACGTTTCATAAAGTCAAAAGGGGGGAAATTTTGGTTTTCAAATTTTTTTTTATTGTAAGAAGGTGAGTTTAAAAAAAAAAGAATTATGAATGGGAAGAAGGAATCTTTTAACGTTTTTATGGAAGCGAGGACACTTTTATTTTCAATTGTTCTGAATTGGAAGAGGGAAAAATATTTATTTTCAACATTTTTATTAAGTTGAAAGGGAGGAATGTTTGGTTTTTACTTTTTTTTTGAATTGGAAGATGCACATTTTTTATTTTTAAGATTTGCATTGAGTTTAAAGGAAGAATAATTTATTTTCAATTTTTCCGAATTCTGAGAGGGAAAAATTTTAACATTTTTATTGAGTTGGGAGGCAGGAATATTCGGTTTTCATTTTTTTTTAATTGGAAAAGGCAAATTTTTTATTTTCAACGTTTTTATTGAGTTGAAAGGGAGGAAATTTTGGTTTTCAATTTTTTCTTAATTGGAAAAGGGGCATTTTTTGTTTTCATTATTATTGTTTTATTATTCTTAACATTTTTATTCAGTTTAAGGCAAGACTTTTTTATTTTCAATTATGCTCTGAATTGGAAGATGGAAATTTTTCATTTTTGAAATTTTATTGGGATGGGCGGAAATTTTAAATGTTATTTTTTGAGTTGAGTTGAAAAAAGCACCTTTTTATTTATAACATTTTTATTGAATTGATAGGGAGGAATTTACGATGTTCAATTTTTTCTGAATTGACAGAAGGCAGGAGTATTCGCTTTTCATTTTTTTCTGAATTGGAAAAGGCAGATTTTTTATTTTCAAAATTTTTATTCAGTTGAAAGGGAGGAAATTTTGGATTTCAATTTTTTCTTAATTGGAAAAGGGTTATTTTTTTGTTTTCGTTAATAATATTTTATTATTATTTACATTTTTATTGAGCTTAAAGCAAGATTTTTTTATTTTAAATTATGCTCTGAATGGGAAGAGGGATTTTTTTATTTTTGACATTTTTATTGGGATAAGCGCAAATTTTAGATTTTAATTTTTTTTTAGTGAAAAAAAGCATCTTTTTTATTTATAACATTTTTATTGAATTAGGAGAGAGGAATTTACGATGTTCAATTTTTTCTGAATTGAAAAAAGGTAATTTTTTTGTCAACATTTTTATTGAGTTGGGAGGGACGAATGTTTCGTTTTCAATGTTTTCTCAAGTTAAATAGTCAAAATTTTAACGTTTTATAGAGTTTCAAGTGGGGAAATGTTGTTTTTTAATTTTTTCTGAATTGGAAGATAGTAATTATTTTATTTTAAAATTTTTTAATGAGTTGGGAGGGAGGAATTTTTGGTTTTCAATTATTTCTTAAGTGAAAAAGTCAAACTTTCAACGTTTTATAAAATTGGAAGGGGGGAAATTTTGGTTTAAAATTTTTTTTTAATGTAAGAGGGTAAGTCTAAAAAAAATATGTATTATGAATTGGAAAAAGGAAACTTTTAATGTTTTTATGGAAGGGAGTATACTTTTATTTTCAATTTTTCTGAATTGGCAGAGAGGAAATGAAAAAAAAATGTCTTGACTTGGAAGGGAGGAAATTTTCGTTTTCAATTGTTTCTGATTAGAAAAATGAAAATTAATTTGTTTTTAATATTGTTATCGTGTCTGAAGGAGGAAAATTTTGGATTTCAATTTTTTTCTGAATTGGAAGTCGCTTTTTTTGTTTTTAATTATTTTATTGAGTTTAAGGAAAGAATTGTTTTTCATTTTTTTATGAAATAAAAGAAGCAATTTTTTTATTTTAAACATTTTTATTGAGTTGGAAGGGTGAAAATTTAATTTTTTCAGTTTTTTGCAATGGAAAGAGGAACATTTTTTTTTTTACGATTTGTATCGATTTGAAAGCGAGGAAATTTTGGGTTTCAATTTTTGTAATTGGAAGAGGACAAGTTTTGTTTGTATAATTTTTATTGTGTTTTAAGAAATGAAATTTTTGTCGTATTTTTTCTGAATTTGAAGAATCCATTTTTAAACATTTCTATTGATTTTAAGCGAAGAAATTTTTTTCTTCAACAATTTTCAATTTGTAAAAGAGCGATTTATATTTTTAACATTTTTGTGAATTGGAAAAGGCTTTTCTATTTTTTTTGTCATTGTTATTAAGTTGAAAGAAATGCAATTATAATTAGTTTTGTTTTTAACTGGAAAATCCAATTTCTTAAAAACGTTTTTATTAAGTTTCAGAAAAGAATTTTCTATTTTCTGCTTTTTTCTGAATGAAAAGTTGAAAATTGTTTATTTTTAACTTTTTAATTTAACTGGAAAGGAGGAAATTTCGATTTTTTAATTTTTCTGAACAGAAAGAGGAACATTTTTTAGTTTTTAAGATTTTTATCGAGTAGGAAGGGGGGGGGGGGGATTTACGGTTTACATTTTTTTATTATTTTTATTTAGTTGGAAGGAATTAAATACTAATTCCTTTACTAATTAAATTTGAGGAAAAAACATTTTTTAATTGAAAAAGGCAAATTGTTTATTTTTAACATTTTTATCAAGTTGAAGCGGGAACCTTTTTATTAAACATTTTTTTTCTGAATTGGAAAAGGATTATTTTTTATCGATTAGGAAGAGAGCAAATTTTGGTTATTTATTTTGTTCCTGAATTGGAGGCCCCATTTGTTTAAAAATATTTTTGTTGATTTGAGGGAAAGAATTTTTTTGTTTTAATATTTTTTATGAATTTATAGAGGCAAATTGTTTATTTTTCAAAAATTGTAATTGAGTTGGATGGGAGGAAATTTCTATTTTTTAGTTTTTCAAAATTGAAAGCGGATCAATTTTTTGTTTTTAACATTTTTATCGAGTTTGAAGAGGGACCATTTTCGTTTTCAATTTTTTTTTTAAGTGAAAGAGGCCCATTTTTGTTTTTATAATATTTATTGAGCTTTTATTGAAAGAGGGACATTTATTATTTTCCATATTTTTATTACTGTGTGTGGAAAGGAAGGATTAGTTTCCTTTTAAAGTATTGAAAATTATAATTTTGATTTATATTTTTTAACCAGAAATCTGTAGTTGTTTAATTTATTTATAAAATAATAATTAATAAACCATTTTATAATTAAAATTTTCTGTTAAAAAATCGGTTAAGCTCAATTTAAAAAGTTTAAAATTCAAAAGGTTTCCACTTTGTGTGCATTAGTTTGTATGGTTTTGTTTATTTTAAATTAAAATCGTTCGTTGCAAGATGTTCCTTTTTTATAACTGAAAGTTTTATTCAATTTTATTTTGTAACTTTAAAGTCATCTTTCATCATTGAAAGAGAAATAAAAAATACTTTATGAATCAGTGGTTAGACGCTCGGACTTCACCTCAGAGGTCCGGGGTTCGATCCCTGAGCCGGTACCTCTGGAAATTTTTCT